>JABUQX010084646.1:7500-22500 GCA_015478945.1 Trachelipus rathkii
TTTCCTTTTAATTGAAATTGAATTTTTTTTGTGCACTCTCAATTAGGTTGTTGAGTTCTTTTATTTGTGTTTATAAACTTTAAAAAAAATTTGTTTATAATTCAGTAATAAAAAAGCTACAATTTTTAATTCATAAGCTTTGTTAATAATTTTTTTTTTTTTTAATTTACATGTATTACATATTATGTTAAAATTTAAAGGTTCTTTTATAAATACAGTGGAATAATTAGTTTAAGGCACTTATTATTATTATTATTATTATTATTATTATTATTATTATTATTATTATTATTATTATTATTATTATTATTATTATTATTATTATTATTATTATTATTATTATTATTATTATTATTATTATTATTATTATTATTATTAATTATTATTATTATTATTATATTTTTTTTTTTTTATTATTATTATTATTATTATTATTATTATTATTATTATATTTTAAAATAATAATAATAATAATAATAATAATAATAATAATAATAATAATAATAATAATAATAATAATAATCAATAATAATAATAATATAATAATAATAATAATAAAAATAATAATAAATAATATAATGATAATAAAATAATAATCAATAATAATAATAATAATATTTATAATAATAATAATAAAATTAATAACAATAATAATAATAATAATATAACAATAATAATAATATAATCATAATAATAATAATAATAATAATAATAATAATAATCATCAATAATAATAATAATATAATAATATAATAATATAATAATAATAATAATACATAACAATAATAACAATAATAATAATAATAAAATAATAATAATAATAATATATATAATAATAATCAATAATAATAACAATAATAATAATAATTATAATAATAACATAATAATTATATAATAATAATAATAATAATAATAATAATAATAATAATAATTAATATATAATAATAAATAATAATGATAATAATAATAATAATACATAATAATAATCATAACAATAATAATAATAAATATAATAACAATAATAATAATAATAATAATAATAATAATAATAATAAATACTAATAAATATAATAATAATAATAATAATAATAATAATCAATAATAAATAATAATAATATAATAATAACATAATATAATAATAATAATAATATAATAATAATAATCAATAATATAATAATAATAATAATATAATAATAATAATAGATAATAATAAAGCAATAATAATAATAATAATAATAATAATAATAATAATAATAATATAATAATATAATAATAATAATAATAATATAATTATAAAATAATAATAATATAAAATAATAATAATAAATAATAATAATAAAAATAATCAAATAATAATAATCAATAATAATAATAATAATAATCAATATATATAATAATAATATATTAATAATAATATATAATAATAATGAATAATAATAATAATAATAAAATAATAATATTAATAATAATAATAATTAAAAATAATAATAAATAATAATAATATATATAATGATAATTAATAATAATAATAATAATAACTAAATAAAATCAATAATAATAACTAATAATAATAATAATAATAAAAATATAAAAAAATAATATAATATAATAAGTAATAAATAATAATAATATAATAATAATATAAAATATAATAATAAATAAATAATAATAATAATAATAATGAATAATAATAATAATAATAATAACATAATAACAATATAATAATAATAATAATAAATAATCATAATATAATAATAATAATAATACAAATAATAATAATAATAACATTAATAATAATAATATAATAATATATTAATAATATAATAATAATATAAATAAATAATAATAATAATATAATAATAATAATAATAATAATAATAATAGATAATAATATCAATAGTAATATAATAATATTTTAATAATAATAAGAATAATAATAATAAATAATAATATAATAATAAATATAATAATAATAATAATAATAATAATAATAAAATAATAGTAATATAATGATAATAAATAATAATAATAATATTAAATAATAATAATAATAATAATAATAATAATAATAATAATAATAATAATAATAATATAATAATAATAATAATTTATATATAAATATATAATATAAATAATAATGTAAATAATAATATAATAATAATAATAATAATAATAATAATAATAATAATAATAATAATAATAATATATATATCCAGTAAAAAAAATAATAGTCATGGTAATATTTTAATAATAATAATAATAATGAATTTATTATTATTATTATTATTATTATTACTTATATTATTAGAAGGAATAGAAATTTATCTTCGTTTTGCTTCTTATATATTATTATTATTATTATTATTATTATTATTATTATTTATTATTATTATTATTATTTTATTATTATTATTCTTTTATTATTTATTATTATTATTATTATTTATATTATTTATATTATTATTTTATTTATTGATTATTTATTAATTATTATTATTATTATTATTTATTATTAAAAATTATTATTATTATTATTATTATTTATTTATTATTTTTATTTATATAATTATTAATATTGTTATTATTATTATTTATTATTTTATTCATTATTATTATTATTCTTATTATTATTATTATATTATTATTATTTTATTATTATTTATATTATATTTATTATTTTATTATTATTATATTATTATTATTATTATTATATTATATTAATTATTATTATTATTATTATTTATTATTATTATTATTATTATATATTATATATTATTATTATTTATTATTATTATTATTATTTTATTATTATATTAGTATTATGGATTCGTATGTTCTCTTGTATTATTTTATTATATTATTATTATTATTATTATTATTATTTTATTATTGTTCGATTTATTAGTGATAGTTGTGAGTTTCTTGTATAGTAATATAAATTTTCATTGTTTAAAATCCACAATTTGGTACTGACAAATATAAATCTAAAATGAATTGAAAGTTTTGAATGTCGCCCTTCAGCATAATATTTTCCATTTTTATGAATTAATGATTTTATGGCGAATATTTTGAAGTTGCATAAGTGGGTAGAGTTGCGGAGCTTGCGTGGATGTTTATAGGGTAAAAATGGCAGCGACATTGATAACTTTTTAATTTAAGCGGAATATAAATCTTTAAAAATCTGTAGTTTTTTTTTTTTTAAAAAATGATATATTAAAAATGGTAACCGAAGAAATTAATGAGATTGGTACAAAGTTATTTGTATGTTGTGTGTTTCAGCACACTTCCTGTTAAGGTAAATATAAAAATAAATCCTAATTCCAGGGGAATCAATTAATTAATTATTGTTTGCGATACACTCTTGGATATCACACGAAAATTGATAATTCTTATATATCAACTAAGGAAAAAAAGTAATAAATTTTCAATATAAGCTTTGTTTTCATTAAAATTTAAGTTTAAAGCTTTTTATTTAAACATTATTGACAGTAGACAACACAATTTTGATTAGTTTTTAAATTAGAGACTTACGTTTCAAATAGATGGGTTGATTAAGTGAAAATGGTTATTGCAGCTTCGAATCTTTTTTCATGTTAGGACCTGAAAAAAGCATCATTTAGGATTCAACTAGCATAGCATGTAATCAGTTATTAATAAAACTATGTGATGACGTGACATATAGCTTAGGCACATGTAGGTAAAATAAAAGGATCCTGCATATTTTATTTGCTAAAGGTTATAGCCTTTAATCTAAATGTTAAAGTGGAAGTGAAGTGAAAGAATTTTATAATCGTGGTGCAAATACTATTCTGATGAAAAAAAATCAAGAAAATCAATTATTTTAATTTTATTAGGGGTGGAAAGGCATAAATCTAAAGAGAATTAAGGGAGTGCTAATTGAAGCTGAAGTATCATGATGGTTTTAAATTGAAGCTTTTGAGAAAAGACACCTGCTACATTTCTGGTAGTGGTAATTATGAAACGTTTAAAAAAGAAGAGTAGTGTTAAAAAATGATTGTAGCAGGTGAAAAGAGTGAATTGAAGAACTGGGGAAGCAGAGCTTACAGTTTATAACCATTGTGAGAAAACCAATGCATCGTCTGAACCAATCACAAACTGTCGTTGCCAGTGACCACCACCTAAAAAATCATTTGATGTGGCAAGTATAATAATAACCGTAAGAAATTTATGCAGGTTTATTAGTTGTGGCGCTCAGAAAACCTATTTTAAAACAGTTTTTAGAATTTTTTTTTAATACTTTTTGGTTTTTAAAAGTAAAAAAAGAAGGTTTCCCCCCCCAATGAGAGTAAAAGAAACTGTAGACGACTATGATGTAAAGATTGTTTTGACAAAATTGTCTAAGACAATTATAAAAAAATAGTTGGTCAGGTTCAAGAACGTATAGCCAGATGTCATTTGGTGGACATTTTCCTTAAAAATATACGCATGATTTGGTTAGGCCTCACTCTGCTGAATTACCCTCCGAGTATAAATGTGAACGCTCCATGTTATGAAGGCGTATCTTGGCATTAGCATCCCACATAAAGAATGGAACAAAGGGAAAGGAAATCTCGAAAATTGCTTATAGACCTAGACCAAAAAAGTAGTTCAGAGTATGAAAAGGAGCTGATTGTATTTAGATAGATATAACAAAATGGAAAATAAAAGACTGGAATTCGAAATGTTTCACAGTAGTAAATTATGAATATATATTGAGAATAACAAAAATTGTTGAGGATGGTTCAGAGTATTATTATAATATTATATATATATATTATATTTTATATATATATATATATATATATATATATATAATATATATATATATATATATATATATATATATATATATATATATATATTTATATATATATATATATATATTATATATATCTATATATATATATAGTATATATATATATATATATATATATATATATAATATATATATTGTATATATATATATAAGTATATATATATTATATATTTATATATTATATATATATACTATATTATATATATATACTCTATATATATATATATATATAATATAATATATAATATATATATATATATATATATATATATATATATTATATATATATATAATTATATATATATATATTATATATATATTATTATATATATTATATATATATATATATATATATATATATCTAATATATATTATAATATATATATATATATATATTTATATATATATATATTTATATATAATACTCTGAACCATACTCTTCAACAATTTTGTATTCTCATATTATATCATAATTACTCCTGTGAAACATTTTCGATTCCAGTCTTTTTAGTTTTCCATTTTTGTTATTTATATATCTAAATACAAATCTGCTCTTTTCATAACTCTGAATACTTTTTTGGTCCTAGTCTATAAGCATATTTGTCGAGATTTCCTTTCCTTTGTTCATTTGCTTTCATGTGGGGATTGCTAATTTGGCCAGAGTACCCTTCATAACATGGCGCGTTCACATTAAACTCGGAGGTAATTCAGCAGAGTGAGGCCTACAATCATGCTTATTTTTAGGAAAAAAATTCCACAAATGACACTCTTGCTATACGGTTTCCTTGAACTGACCACTATTTTTTTATTTGTCTTAAACATTTTGCAAACATTTTACCATCATAGTCCTCTACAGTTTTCTTTTTACTCTCATTGACTCTTTACTTCTACAAAAGTTTTTAATTCTAACTAATTGTTCTATGCGCCACAACTAATAAACCTGATATTTCTTACTTTTATACTTATAGCTGCCACTCAATGATTTTCCTCTCGCATATCAAACCCAACTTCAGTATCAATAAAGTATCATAACTATGGCATGGTTTTCAAATGGGTATAACTGTAAAGCTCTGCTTCCCAGTTTCTTCCATCACTCTTTTTTCAGCTGTACAATCATTTTTTATAAACTTACTCTTCTTTTTTACGTTTCATAATTACCACTTACCAGAATGTAGCAGGTGGTCTTTCCTCAAAAGCTTCATTTAAACCATCATTGATACTTTCCAGCTCAATTAGCATCTCCCTAAGTTCTCTTTAATTTATGCCTTCCACCCCTAATAAAATTAAATAATTGATTTTTCTTTATTTTTTTTTTTCATAATTTTTTTTGGAAATTTTTATAAAATTTTCTTTTCACTTCTACTTCAACTTTAACTTTTAGATAAAGCTCTAACCTTTCGCAAATAAATTGGAGGATCCTTTATTTAACCTACATTTTGCTACAAGCTATATGTCCGTCATCACATAGTTTTATTAATAACTTGATTAACTGCTATCTAAGTTGAATTCCTTAAATGATGCTTTTTCAGGTCTAACAGAAAAGATTCAGCTGAAATACCATTTTCACTTATCAGACCCAATCTATTGAAACGTAAGTTTCTAAATTTAAACTATCAAATGTTTACTGTCAATAAATGTTAAAATAAATAGCTTTAACACATAATTACTCTGTGAAAACATTTCGATTCCAGTCTTTTCAGTTTTCCCATTTTTTGTTATTTATACTATCTAATACAAATCTGCTCTTTTTCATACTCTGGAACTTACTTTTTTGGTCTAGTCTATAAGCAATTTTTCGAGATTTCCTTTCCTTTGTTCCATTGTTTCATGTGGGGATTGCTAATGGCAGGTACCCTTCATAAACATGGGCGTTCAAATTTAAACTCGGAGGTAATTCAGCAGGTGGAGGCATACAATCATGCGTAATATTTTTTAAGGAAATTCCCAAATGCACTCTTGGGCTATACGTTTTGAACCTGACGCATCTAATTTTTTTAATTTGTCTTAAGACGAATTTTGTCAAACAATCTTTACCATCATAGTCTCTACAGTTCTTTACTCTCAATTGACTCTTTACTTTACAAATAGTTTTAATATCTAACTAATATGTTTCTGATGCGCCACACTAATAAACCTGCTATTTCTTTTACGTTTATTTCTTATACTGCCACATGCAAATGATTTTCTTCCCGCATACTCAAACCAACTCAGTATCATAAGTATATAACTATTGGCATGGTTTCTCACAAATGGGTAATAACTGTAAGCTCTGTTTCCCACAGTTCTTCATCACTCTTTTTCACTGTACAATCATTTTTTTAACACTTACTCTTCTTTTTTAACGTTTCATAATTACCACTACCAGAAATGTAGCAGGTGGTCTTTCTCAAAAGCTTCAATTTAAACCATCATTGATACTTTCAGCTTCAATTAGCATCTCCCTAAGTTCTCTTTAGATTTATGCCTTCCACCCCTAATAAAATTAAAATAATTGATTTTTCTTTATTTTTTTCATAATAGTTTTTGCACTACGTTTATAAAATTTCTTTCACTTCTACTTCCAACTTTAACATTTTAGATTAAAGGCTCTAACCTTTAGCAAATAAATATGGAGGATCCTTTTATTTTAACCTACATTTTGCTAAAGCTATATGTCCGTCATCACATAGTTTTATTAATAACTTGATTACATGCTATGCTAAGTTGAATTCCTTAAATGATGCTTTTTCAGGTCCTAACAGAAAAGATTCAAGCTGCAATAACCATTTTCACTTATCAGACCCAATCTATTGAAACGTAAGTTTCTAAATTTAAAACTAATCAAATTGTTTACTGTCAATAATGTTAAAATAAATAGCTTTAACACATAATTACTCTGTGAAACATTTTCGATTCCAGTCTTTTTAGTTTTCCATTTTTGTTATTTATACTATCTAAATACAAATCTGCTCCTTTTTCATACTCTGAACTACTTTTTTGGTCTAGTCTATAAGCAATTTTTCGAGATTTCCTTTCCCTTTGTTCCATTGCTTTCATGTGGGGATTGCTAATTGGCCAGAGTACCCTTCATAACATGGAGCGTTCACATTTAAACTCGGAGGTAATTCAGCAGAGTGAGGCCTACCAATCATGCGTATATTTTTAAGGAAAATTCCACCAAATGACACTCTTGGCTATACGTTCCTTGAACCTGACCAACTATTTTTTTAATTTGTCTTAAGACAATTTTGTCAAACAATCTTTACCATCATAGTCTCTACCAGTTTCTTTACTCTCATTGACTCTTTACTTTACAAAAGTTTAATAATTCTAACTAATATGTTCTGATGCGCCACAACTAATAAACCTGATAATTTCTTACTTTTATTCTTATACTGCCACATCAAATGATTTTCTCTCCCGCATATCAAACACAACTTCAGTATCATAAAGTATCATAACTATGGCATGGTTTCTCACAATGGGTATAAACTGTAAGCTCTGCTTCCCCAGTTCTTCATCACTCTTTTTCACTGTACAATCATTTTTTTAACACTTACTCTTCTTTTTTAACGTTTCATAATTACCACTACCAGAAATGTAGCAGGTGGTCTTTCTCAAAAGCTTCAATTTAAACCATCATTGATACTTTCAGCTTCAATTAGCATCTCCCTAAGTTCTCTTTAGATTTATGCCTTCCACCCCTAATAAAATTAAAATAATTGATTTTTCTTTATTTTTTTCATAATAGTTTTTGCACTACGTTTATAAAATTTCTTTCACTTCTACTTCCAACTTTAACATTTTAGATTAAAGGCTCTAACCTTTAGCAAATAAATATGGAGGATCCTTTTATTTTAACCTACATTTTGCTAAAGCTATATGTCCGTCATCACATAGTTTTATAAATAACTTGATTACATGCTATGCTAAGTTGAATTCCTTAAATGATGCTTTTTCAGGTCCTAACAGAAAAGATTCAAGCTGCAATAACCATTTTCACTTATCAGACCCAATCTATTGAAACGTAAGTTTCTAAATTTAAAACTAATCAAATTGTTTACTGTCAATAATGTTAAAATAAATAGCTTTAAACTAAATATTTAGTGAAAACAAGCCTTATTCAGAAAATATATATTAAATTTTGGTTGTTCAATAATTTTTTCGTGTGCTTAGGGAAACTGAGCTGTTGCATATATGTTTTGAAATAAATGGAGGAATAGTTAAATCAATCTTGGATTCTGGAGATGAGCATGGCTTGGTTTAAAGGTTTCAAGAAATATAAAACTGACGTTAAACATTCATCGAATGAGTTTTTAGGAATCTGCTTTTCATATTTTAGGTTATTGAGGGCACCCCATTATTTTAGGAGGAAACTTTTGTCGGCAAAATAGATTAAAAATAGACTCAGCAAAAGAAAGATTAACATGCGTTTATGATGATGATTCATTGATAATTATTTATTTAGATTTCGAAGAGAAGCAATGAAATACATTTCTTTTGTAGAATGCCAAACAAATCACTACCCTTAAGAGGTCATTTTAATTTCTTAACTTTCTGCAAATTAAATTACATTTTAAAAATTAAACTTTTACTTAATTTTTTAATGTTATTTAAAAATTTTTGCAGTGGTTTCTTTGCCTTAGGGGTAAGGAATTTATAGTGCCCACCTATGAGAATTTTCAATAAAATAATATTAAAATGTTTAAGTTTTATATTCTAAAAACTTTCGCAATGAAATACTGGAAAACCACGCACAAATAAATTATAAATCATATACGATAGAAAATATATCGTTGCAAGTTATTTTGCTTAACACATTCGGAAAATCAGAAAATATTTTTTAATCACACTTTTTTTCTTAAAAGTTTTATATTCTAAAACTTTTCTCATTGAAATGCTGGAAAACCATGCACAAATAAATTATAAATCAAGTATGATAGAAAATATATCGTTGAAAGTTATTTTGCTTAACACATTCAGAAAATCAGAAAATATTTTTTAATCACATTTTCTTACTTATAAATAATCAGAAAATATTTTTTAATCACACGAACTTTTTTTTAATCACACTTAAATAAATATCTTTTACTCTCTATTAAATAAATATTTTTTATTATCTATATGTAACATACTGGCCAAATTTTATGAAAATCACTCTCGCAATTTCTTTAAATAAAATGGTTTAATAAAATAAAGGTATATTTTTCTATAAATTTTAAAATAGGGAATTTTTTATCTTTTAGGAAAAATCATTTCCGACATTTTTTAATTATTCATCTGATTGTCATGCAATTTTTACAGTTGATATGATTCAACGAATTATACACCTATTCAGAACATTTTTGCTCAATTTCCAACTGTTTCTCCAATACCCACTTATGCACATTTGTAGTAGCGAGTACATAATCTTTGTTGGAATCACTTTAAAATTGAATAATAAATAGAAGAATTAATGATCTTAAAGTCTTTGCAACAGATTTATCATATATTTTGTCTAAAAAAGTTTCATGCTCACAAATACTTAAAAATTTGTTTTTTATTTAAATGCGAAAAGCTCTGATAACTTTTATTATCCATCCGATATACATGGTATTTTCAAAGCTTATGATAACTGTAGAGGATTAATATTGTATACCTTGAATAATTTTTTTTTTGTATATTCAATTATTTTGCTTTTCTTCACATGGTAATTTAAAAAAACTTAAAATTTTTCCATGAATAGAAGTAAAATGGTTGGGTATAAAAGATACTTTGTCAAATAAAAAAGATGCATATCTCCTAATTATACAAGTTCTGAACATTGACGTAAAAAGAGTGAAAATTAAAAAAGGGGTTTTCGCAAAAAAATCATGTTATGGATAAAAAAAAAATATTAGACAAATTTAATTGGACATTCTTTTGAATTGTACAAGTTTTGAACATTTCATGTATAAAAAAATAAAAAGGTTAACTTTCAAAAAAAAGGTTATGAAACCTTTTGGGTGGACCAATTAAAATGTACATTGCTGGGAATCAGTGTTAAATAGCATAATTTATTCAAAATTGGATTTTTTAAAAATTGGATTTTAGTGAAGAGAATTGATCTATCTAACTCTAGTTCAATTTTCAGTTTATTTTTACAACAGTGAATTTTTGAACTATAATGAAAAATTTCCAGGAATATGTTTTTTCTTCAATTTACCATAACATGAAATGAATGAAATAAAAACTTGGAAATTAACCTAGTTAATGTCTAAAAAGTACTTGTATTTGCATTCTCTTCTTTCTAAAAAATCATAACGCAATCAGATAGTTATTAACAAATGTAATATATTTTTATAAAATTTAGGCGAATATAGACTGTTGGGTGATTCCAAAAATTGACTGAACAGTGTCGGAATTTTTTTGATACCCTCAGATTTATCATGATTTATGAGAAAAAAAATGTACATAATCATATTTAGAATCATTTATTAATAAAAAAAATGCAAATACTTTTTTACAGTTTCAAATTTCAACCCACCCCTGAAAGCCCACAAAGATTTTTAGATAGTAATAACCAAGAATAAGAAAAGCGTGCGAGGATTTTTCTAAGGATTATAATTTGAGCAATGCTATCTTTAAAAATCATCAATTGGGCTGATTTTTTAAGAATTATGGAATCCTTGAGAAAGTCATTGGCACAGTGTCAAATAACAAAAAGGGTTCCCACTATTTCTCCCCCCCAGAAAAAAAAAATTTCCCCCCCTCCCCTAACATTTTCCCTAAACCCCCCCCGAAAAAACGGAATACAGATTCTTAAGCGATCAGATGCAAATTTTATCTCGTGCTCGAATATGGTAACAGTTGGATTTGGAAAATATAGTAGACCATGCGCTCCTTCTCAATTGGGCAGGGGCCTTATCAGTTTAGTTAAAAGTTTAGGATATGGGTTTGTTAGTGTGTTGAAGGCTTTTCAGAAAGGTTGAAGGATATCTTAAAGAAGGTTTCACGGAATATGGTAATTATTTAAATTTACTACTTACTCACAATGTATTTAGATTTTGAGTTTCATCTAAAGTAGATTAAAAGGTTCATTAAACTCTTGATAGGTTAGGATTTAAGGTTAAATCATTTCAGTGTCAATGGTTCAAACCTTAATACATTTTGTGTATCAGGTTTTGGTAGGAAGAGACTCAAGAAAGCTCTATGTATGGAATAGGAGTGAATTTTCTTAGCCAATAGCAAGGAAGCAAGTTATAGGAATTAGAGTGTAAATTTTCAAAGATTTTTTTTTCTCGAATTTCTCAAAGCCTTCTTGTCAAGAGTTACAGTAGGAAACTTGAAAAAATTAAGCTGCAATAGAGGAAAGTAATGAATGTGCTCCTAAGCTAGAGCTACGAACTGCTGCTTTGAGAATAGGCTTAGGTGCCTGTTTGGCCCATAATCAAAGAGTAGATGAAAGAATAATTGCATTTTCTTCAATGTGTTTTTCTTCGATTTAGAGTACACGATCTACCATCGAGCGAAAACTGGTTGTTTAGAGATAAAGAATCAAGACATCTAGAGCCATTTTCTCTAAATCACCTTTTATTATGTAAAGAAATGGTGAATCTTTTATTTTTCCTCTTAATGTGAATAATTTTGATAACTTATCCCACAAGTAAATTAAGAGTTTTAGCTTGGATGTTGTCAAGTGCTTTAGGGGTAATAAGAAACTATAGTCATGGAGAATATGAACGTCTTATCTAAGGGGTTTGAAACAATTAATGTGCTACTGATTAAGAAGACAAGGTGCTTTGAGACTTTTTGAGTTCTTTTAAGTGATATTTTTATGTAAACTAAAAATAAAATACCACCAACGAAAGACGTAATGAGGATTCAATTAGTAATATATTACTATGGATTATCAAAGTTTACAAAACAGCTGTTAAAGCAAAGGATATCAATTGTACTTAAGCTATGAAATGTTTAGACGTTTCTCCAGTAAATGAAATTATTTTTGCTAGCTCATCTTACTATTTTGTTTGTATATGACTGCATTACGACATGGTTATGTAGGCTCAAAGACGACTAACTTCAGCAATATAATTTATTAAGAATGGCAAACATACGTATTCGCATGCCTTATATACTAATACATAGATTCCTATATACAATGAGCCGACTCCGCATGTAAAGCTCCGTTTTGTTAATGTCTTGACTCTTCTTCAATAATACCAGTAGTGATCGATCAATCTTCGATTCTCGATCATAACTCTTGACTCTTTGTTTAACTTCCTCCTATATTTGAATTGCGGCATTACTTTTTTAACTTGTATATTATATTAAATTCTCTTACAGTCCGCTGGAACATTTCGGCACCTCTGTGTCCCTCCAACTGCGCTGCAACTATCCCTGGCGCCGCCATTCTTCCTCAGACCACCGCGAAACGGAGGCGATCTCCCGCTCACCACCGCATCCAACGACATTCTTGTTTTTCCCTTTGATGACTCTTCCATCGAAGCAATAGGGAATGCAGTACTTTTTCTCGCGTGGCTCGCTGAAGGCCAAGAGCTGGTTCTCTAAAAAACTTTCGCAGTTTTTTCTCTTTCATTCCGGAAAACTTCACCTCTTTCACTTTCCGAAGTCACAAATCTCTGTCTCCTTCTCTCCTCGAAAGGCTGACGAGCACGCATTTTCCCAGTCCCTCATTCCTTGTCTACTGCAGCTTCTCTTGCTGGATTGCTTGTAAGCTCAAAAGACACTCACTTCAAGCACTATTTTATTAAGCATGCAACATCGTATTCGTCATGCCTTATATATTATACAAAGACTTCCATATGGACAAATCCGAGGACTCCCTCAACCGTGAAGCTCTATTTTCCTAGTGTTTTGACTCTTCTCTAATAACACTACAGGTTAAATTTGCAGATGTATAGCAAATAAGAAAATATAAGATAATAAGATGTTAATTTTATATAATATATTTCCTTGTTTTTCAGACTTCCATTGTAACCCTATTAGAATAAAGTTGCATGAGTTTTACAAATATTTCGATACTAAGGAAAGAGACGTTAACATTTGATGATGAAAGAAATGGAGGACAAAATATGATGTGCAATGTAATATGCTACTGATTTCAATTTAACTTCTTTTCAATGAATCAGACAATGCAAATGAAGATTTTACCAAAAGCGGAAATAAAGAAAAAGTTATTTATTATGATTAAAGAATATATAATGAACCTGAATAAAAACTATTAATGTAGATTTTGCTTGTCGTTTAGATACAGAGTAGCCATCAATGCTTAACAAAAAGTAGTCTACTAAATCAATTAACTAAAATCTGCCACCCTCTCGCACTCTCCTAGTAGCAATAGACATAAGCAAAACAATATGATGCAGCCTCAGGTCACCAATTTTATAGACAAAATATTATCCACTACGATAAACGTCAATGACAAGAAAAGAATATCAAATTTACTCCTCTGGTCATACAAAGCTAAAATCATAATAAGAGAATCATATTACACCAACACCCCTTTAATCTTTTTTATGCACAATTTACCACAACCCTCAGCCCTTTCTATAAAAGTCACTAGTCATGGAAACAATTAAACAGTCACAGCTCAAAGCCCTTCCATAAATACAGAAGAATTAAAACAATACTATATGCGCCAAAATATTCAGTAATGAACTTCAGAATCTCGTACAACCATGGGCGTTTGTCGATTGAATCTAACTTTCAGCAAACGTGTTCCCAGTTTTGAAAGGGAAATTGGTCATGAAGGGGGACCGTTCCAACCAAAAACCCTACAGGGACATGGGGATCGGAAAAATTTCTGGAGGGTTTTGAGATGTTCTGTCAAGCAAGGTGACTTCACATGAATAAACAATGATAAATGAGGAAGGAGCGACCAACCACACCGCTCGTGAATCACAATTCGTGATAAAGGAATACTTTCCGAAACGAATCTTTTCACGCTGCTACTGACTTTTCATACCTATCCTATTCCCCCGAGAAACTGTTTGACTGTGTAGATTTACTAAGAATTGTTCATTCCTTATTCGAGCAAATCGTCGTCTTATGCAAGAGTCTCAAGCAAAAATTCCGGAATATGTTTGAGAATCTGCGTGATCGATATCAACCCTGCCTATAGCGAGGCGGTGCACACTTGGAACACTTACAGTACACAAACGGTAGTAGATCAACGCGCTAATAGTTTGCATGTTAGTTTCTTTTAGGAGACCAGCTCACAGATG
>JABUQX010084646.1:30000-31462 GCA_015478945.1 Trachelipus rathkii
ATCGCACACGGGGTGCGAAGTCGTTTGGCCCAAGTCCTTGTACTCTCTGTAGGTGGTATGCATGGAGGCTTTGCTCTTGCAAGACCCGAACCACAGACGACTAATTTGAACCCATGGCATGGGCAATGGCGCGTGTGCTAGTCGACGGGTCGTTGGCGACTCTCTCAAGCACCTCTTCTTCAAACGCAGGAGTCCTCGTATTACGCGGTCTTCCACCAATGCACCGGGGACGAAGGGTCCCATTTTCTCGAAGGCGCTGATGAAGGCGAGCAAACATTGTGTGGTGGGGGTGATTTCTTGTGGAAACCGTTCCCGGTACATGAGGTGCGCTCTTCGTCCATTTCCGTTCGCCGCACCGTAACACATTATCATGTCGGTTAACTCGGGAAGATTGTAGTGATCCATTCGTAACGGTTCCTACCACTGTACTGAATCACGATGAATTGGGCAAGGTAAAGGTATTTCCACGTGTTTCCGAAGGACGTTTAGCGTACACAATGTACGCACGCACAAACACATTAAAATTGAGTAAAATAAATCGGCCGGTAACCTACAATGCGACGCGTCAGACAACATAAACTAGTGTACCTTCAATCGTCCGTAACTTTGAAACGAAGCGTCATACACACATAGGTTATTTAAATACATAAATGTTCCTTATCGTTTGCTCTATCAGGCCTCCCAGTTTGTCGCAGATGTATATATTAATAGATAATATAATATATTATATATATATATATATATATATATATATATATATATATATATATATATATATAATATTAATTATATATATATATAAAAAAAAATATATATATATATATATATAAAGGAATAAGAGGAATCTACATAAAATAATGAATAGGGATTGTGCTTTCGTAGCTGATGAAATGAATGTAACTAGAGTGTGGTGGGAACACTTCGAAAGTCTGCATTACATTTGCAGTAATGAAGAGGTGATAGTGAATGTGTGTGGGTTTTGATGGTGCCAGAAGGGAATAGGTATTTTGGGGATGAAGTCATTAGTAGGAGGAGGTAATGGGTAGAGCGAGAAAGTTGAAGAATGTTAAATCTGTAGATATATATGAAATTACCGGTGAAATGATCAAGAACGGAGGGGAGATTGTGATCGATTGGATATGGAATTGTGTAGCAAAGCGTTTATGGAGGGATATTGCCGAGGGATTGGAAAGGAGAGCAGTAATAGTACACTTACATAAGGGTAAGGGAGATAAGGTAACTGTAGGAATTATATAGGGGAATTAGTTATTAAGTGTAGTAGGAGAAGACATATAACTGTATTTTGGTAGAAAGAATTCGTTTGAGTTACTAAAGACTGATTGTGAAGAACAAGGTGCATTTAGAAGTGGGGAGGATGTGTGGATCAAAATCTTTACATTGAAACAATGAGAAAATGACGGAGAAGAAGAATAAATTGCATTTAGGTTTTTTGGATTTTCAA
>JABUQX010084647.1:0-19058 GCA_015478945.1 Trachelipus rathkii
ATTATTATTATTATTATATATTATATTATTGATGTAATTATGATTTTTATTATCTAATTATTATGATATCTATATTATTCATTAATGAATTATATTATTATATTGATTATTATAATTATTATTATATTATTGTATTTTATATTATTATTTATATTGTTACTATATTATTATTATTATTATTATATTGATTATTATTATTATTATTATTATTATTATTATTATTATTATTATTATTATTATTATTATTATTATTATTATTATTATTATTATTATTATTATTATTATTATTATTACTTATTAAATATTATTACTATTATATTATTAATAATTATTGTCAGGGGAATTAAACAACAGAGATTGTCTACAATCACTTCGAACTTACTTACTTTCCATTGGCCAGGCCCAAGACAATATCTGAATACAATGACACTGGATTGTACGATCCTGCGCCTAAGAAAACATCAATCTCCAATTGACAAGTCCATGACCTGTTGATACACCTTAATATATTATAAAAGTGACCTACCAAGTTCAGCAACGAAGATCTCTGGATTGTTAAGTGTGACGACGGGTCCTTTTTGTATCCGAAACAAGACTGGTGAAAGATTACAATATTTGTTGTTTGTAAAACGTACAAAGATCTTCTCAACAAAATTACTATGCATATATCTCTCAAATGACTTCAGCATCAAACAATAAATATTCTAATCAATTAATTGAATATTAAATAAAAGTCAAATAGGTGATATTTGCGGAAATCAAGGAACAGACAAATGGTAAGCCACTCGTAAAATACAATTTAATAAAAAAAAAATTAAATTAAATACATTCTCAACAGGCCCTTTGGAACCCAAATCTATTAACGAACGCCTATAATCAAACAAATTATACAAGTCATATATACACATGTCTTGCATACATATAATATAATAAGTTGGAGCAGTATTTCCGGGGACAAAATAATAATAAAATAGATTTATTTTTCCCTAAATATATTATTAATAATTCAATATAGGATATATACCCACAAAAATATAGCACTGGTTTAAAGCTCTATTTTGCATGCATTAATGACAATTCAATTTACATTCATGAAACACATAGATATATATATATAATAATATATATATATATAATATATATATATAATATATATAATAATATTATAATATATATGTATAATATATAACTTACAATATATATATACATATATATATCCATGATGCGGCCCAAACTATCTATATATGATACCGGACAAGAATTTACAAGCAATGAAAACTAATAGAGCGTTACTCCTAGGTCTCAAGCTTTCTTTTAAAATCAAAAGATCTTAATTCGAAAATTGGCGTCGCTCTTAAGAGAACTGTTTCGTTATTTAATGTGTTTCCGTATTGTTCGGATTCAGCACAATAAAATACCACATAGTAGGCACTCATCAAGAGACGTAATATTGAATTTTATATTTAGAATATAAAGTTCAATTAAGGGGTACTTTTATAAATACGAAACAATAAATAAATATTCAAAAATAAATAAAATATGTCAATAAATAAATTAAATTTATATTTATTGTTTTAAATAAAACAATAGATATAAATATAATCTACAATAAAATACCTGTACAAAAATATCAAATCAAATAAGAGAGCACCTGAGAAATTGCAGACATCAGATTTCCTCTTACACAAAAGAAAACGGGCTTAGGATAGCTTACGAGAGCTCGTCACCGAAAAATGTTGCAAGCACTTATTAATTACTTTAAAACAATTAGACATTACATGATCCAGGTTAGGTCGACGGTGATAAATATCGGTTACAAAACACTTAAATAATTACAAAATATTACACTGAGGTGTTAGCACAAAAATTGAATAAGAAATAAATAAATAGAACCACCTTTTCACATAATGAGCAACAAATGTAAACACTTGACAACTGATACAGCTTAGCGTAAAAACGATCGAGTAATTTTACAACTGTAGCAAGAAATACCAATATCAACAATGCATTATGCCTGCACATGAAAATTAGGGATGTGGCTTAAAAAAAATGAACTTGCAAAGGTTTAAACGTAAAAGTGATTCAAACTAAGATACATTATTAGCCAATGAGAGATTTGTGTCATTAGTAGGACAAAAGAAGTATATACAATTGTTCTGAATTTAGAAGGAATATATGCACTCAAGCACAGTACAGGAGGTTGGGTTTGTATCCCTTCTTATCAGAAGGACTTCGAACGCATACAAATGCATTAGGAGAAAAAGACGACAAAATCTTAAATCTGAAACTCGCGCCAAGGCCTATTTTACCTAAATTAAAATAATAAAAATATTCGTTTTCACATCTTAAAAAAAAACTGTTTATAAATATATATATATATATATATAATATATATATATATATATATATATATATATATATAAATATATATATATATAGTATATATATATATATATATATATATATATATATATATATATATATATATATATATATATATATATATATATATATATATATATATATATATATATATATATACTGTATATATATATACACACAAATTGATATATAATTAAATAAAAAATATATAAATATATAATATATATAATATATATAATATATATATATATATATATAATATATATATAATATATATATATATATATATATAATATATTATATATACACATATATATATATATATTATATATATATATATATATATATATATATAAAGATATATATATTATATTATATATATATATTATATTTACTATATATATATATATATATATATAATATATATATATATATATATAATATTATATTATATTATATATATATATAATATATATAGATATATATATTATTATATAATATATATATAATTATATATAATAAAATATAATATATATATATATTTATATATATATTATAATGATATTTATATATATATATATAATATGTAAACGCGCATGCGTTGAAGATAATAA
The DNA here is from genome assembly GCA_015478945.1 of Trachelipus rathkii. Lineage (NCBI taxonomy): Eukaryota > Metazoa > Arthropoda > Malacostraca > Isopoda > Trachelipodidae > Trachelipus > Trachelipus rathkii. The sequence continues at coordinate 2,997 of JABUQX010084647.1, forward strand.
ATTTCTATGTCAAAACTTACTCTTCAAACTGATAAACAAATCCTTGGCCAGGCCCCCGTGACAATCCAATCAACTAACACCTTTTAGATTCTCAAACCTGTATTGTAACAGTATCCAGGCCTCCTGTTGAATGAGCTATCGGCCTGTGCAATATTGCAGTGTAACTCTATACTTACAACTCACCAACTTATCCTTTTAGAGACCCTCAAAGTGGAAAACAACGGTTGAAGCGAGGGCGTTTACCGGTATATTGAAAACCGTTCAGTCAAGATTATTTCTTATCAATGACTCACCTGTTAATGATCAAGTGTTCTGATCATGAAACCCAATGTCTTAAGACTTAGAATATTTACTATTTAAAAAAAAATTGCAAAAAATAAGAAAGTAAAAATTACCTTGGAAAACACTCAAGGAAACTACGGGAATAATTTTAGAAAATATTTAATTAAAAAAAAAAACAAAAAAAAGCGTGCTGTACTTACAAGACTAGGTTTTATAAATTCATGAACATGTAGTTAGATGTCGTTAGGTATCTACATACATGCGCATAGAATATATAGAACCACAGCACTAAATACCAATTATATTTTAAATATATGAAAATGTACTGTTCTTATGAAACTTGATTTTATAAATTCATGAACATGTAGTTAGATGTCATTAGATATCCACATACATGCGCATAGAATATATAGAATCACAGTACTATACAAATGCAATATTTTATACTGTTAATCAATTAAAGAATACAAAATACTTTATCTTTAAATTTATATAGATCCTTGAACATAAATATGTATCTATAAAATATACATACACATCTATGCGCAAAAATGGATATAAATATGTAAACTATATTAATAAAAACATATAGACTGGTCGTTTAAATAAGAAATACAAAATCTCTACTTGAAAATTAAATGATTTTAGTATTTACATAAGTATGTCGATTATAAGTGTGCACAAAATTTACTACAAGAACAGCTGACTTATAAACACAGCTGTCACGACAATGCAAAGAGTTGCCTACTAGTGAATTAAACAAATCTTTTAATTAAACAAGAAAACAGTGACTTTGACAATTTAACCATATATTAAAAATCAATAAATATCAAACTGTTAAACGTTTTATATTTATTAACACAAAATAATACTTGCAACACTTTAAAACAAATGTCAGTAATACAAGAGCTTACCTGCCAGTTATACCTAGCAACAATCGGACATAATGCACCTTGCAAAATTATTTGCAGACGACACTTTGAGATCAAAATGCATAAAATATTCACCAAATATAAACACAAATTAATTTGAAAACACTTCTTAAAATACCTTTATCTTTACTACAAAATAATTAGCAAAACTTTCCACATTGAAATTACCACAATATTATATTTTAAACATATAATACATTTACTTTGTAAAACAAATAATAAAATAATCACTAATTGGACACAAAATATACAGACACTGACAAACATAAAATTGATCGGATATAAGGCGTCAACGGCTACCAACTAAAATATACACCTCAGATGGGCAACAACAAAAGCAAAAAGATCACAAATATTCATAATTTTACTATTTATATAACTTCCAGTAGCATAGCTTACGCTTTATTAACCAATCATAACTTTTAAAACAATAATTACAATGATGTATCCATTTATCAAATTAATTTATGAAGATAAATATATACCAGATATTTAGTAAGTACGTAAGATTGGTATTTCTTGTAAAATTACACACCTTCTCAAGAAATATCAATTTTCGTTGAAAAACAAAAATATGAAAGACTAACAACATTGAAGATATTGCACTTCCTCACCTTATAAAATACATTTATTCAACTAACTAAATATATATATATATATATATATATATATATATATATATATATATATATATATATATATAATATATATATATAATATATATATATATATATATATATATATATAAATATATATATATTATATACATATATATATATATATAAAAAAATCATTTAACATCCGTGGATTTTGACGTAGTATCCTTACAAATGCTTTAAAAATATTAATAATAATAATAATAATAATAATAATCAAATCAACATTAATAAAGCTTTTGTCAATAATGGCCAATGATAACTTAGCTTTCAAAATTAAGCTTTAAAAAACGAGTTTTCATTGGCTATTATTTACACTTAAAATACAAACATATTTACAATATTTTTCAACTGAGGCCTTTGCAGCGTACAATTCAATATATTAACAAAAAAAAAATAGTATTGCAATGACAATACATAGCCTTTACCTTAAAAATACATAAATGAAAGTCATGTTATACATTTCACGTACCACTGCATTACATCTTTGGCCCCTCATTATGAAGCAAATTGGTACATTTTGCTTTTATGTACATGATATTTAAAACATGGGTTTCATTTACAAAGTGCTTCTTCTTCGGCAGAGACTTCTGACGATGAACCCATTGTGTCTTCGGCATACAACCTACTGAAGTCTTTGTAGAAACAGTCTTACGAGTATTCGGGTGTTCGCGCCAGGTCACAGAATATTTGAAATTATATTCGACAAAATAGTCGGCTTCATTTCTCTCATCCACTATTATTACAATGACCACGATTATCGGCATCTCACTTCTGCAACCATCAGTGTTCTTTTCACACCCTTTCCTCCAGACCTACATTTTCTTCTTTCTTCGTCATCTCCCTTTCTTTGAAGCTTTCCTCCATAATATCAAACATTTTTTGACTTTCTGTGTCTATTAGACAAGTTTTACAGCTTCGTTACTCCTATATCTCCTTCGAATAATAATTCCGCATATGAATGATCTCACATGTGTCTCTTTATCTCATCATAACTTCACAATTTACCACATTTTTACTTCTATTCTCTTCCCTGAATTCCTTTCTTTAATCATCGAAGTATGTTTATCATCCAGTACTCCGCATATCTCTCTTTTAGTCCACTTTCTTATTATATTTCCGATGTCTTCTTTCGATCTTATCTTAACATTCATGTGCATTTTGCATCATCAACCGACTGTAGCCATTTCTTTATGGAGTCTCGGTGTCTCAACTTTCTCCTTTCAAGTATTTGGCACATGATTTTAATCATACTCCAGCACAGTTTCAATGAACTTTGTTCTCCTCTAATTCCCCATCTTATTAAATCCTCGAGCAATAAATTCTCCCTGTCCAGCAAGTATTGCTGAGTATGAACTCTGACTTTTCTCTTGACGTCTTGGCATTCCATCATAAACTTCCTTTATACCACACTCTTTAACTTCCTCTCTTCGAAACCTGTATCTTCCATTTATTATTCTCGCGCATGCACCCTTCTATATTTCTGTACAGTTATGTTTAATACATATAAAAAAAACTTCTTCATAATGCGAAGTCCACAGTATTTACAAGTATTTTCTTTTTCTTTCAAGAACTTAGGTAATTCATCACCTCTCAATATCGCACCCTCTTCATAAGTACGGTCTGTTTCATCAGCAAGTGTCCTTTCTTCCACTGATTCGGTTGGACATTGTTATTCCTGGTCATTTTCAACATTCTTGTGGCTGTGTGGGACGTTACTTCTTTTCATATACACTTTCATCTTAGCTGAACAATGGGACTCTTTCATCATCATGATGGTGCCTCAAACTGTTGGCTTGACATTTTTTTGATGATGTCCCCGAGTTGTAGAGTTGAAACGGTTTCCTTATAAAAATTTCCCTCTCACAAACTCGCCATTCCGAAATTATGATTTGTCTGCTTAGATTCTTCTTGTGAATCTTCTTCAGCGTGCTCAGCGATGGGGACCAGCATACTTCTACCGTTATGCTCGACCTCTACTTTACGAGGCCCTCGACACGCGGTCGACTCCCATGCGAGGTCAGGCTGGAACGGGGGTAATGCGCCTCTGACATTCCCAATGACCAAATCATAAGCGACTCCCGGCAGTACTGCTGCAGTCGTCCTACCCTCGAAGTAAGGGGTGTCCACATTAATCGTCGCGAGTGGAGCCTCTATCACCGTTCCGTTCATCAACCTCAATGTTACGTTGTCACCAACATAACATTCCTTGGGTACGTATTCCTTTCGTACGATTATATGACTACAACCAGAGTCACGGAGTGCCTTGGCACGGTATCCGTTCACCGTCCCATAAGCTACAGGCATCCGACACGGGGTTCCTTCGTCTACTCGAGTCCAAATGCCGGCGTCGCTTCTTCTTCATTTATCTTTTGCTTATTGGAACATCCTGTCCTCTACACTATAGTTGAAATATGGCAGGGGCTCTACAATCTCTAGGAGATGCCACTGCCTATTGACAACTTGTAGCACGTGATCATCCTGGCTCCACTGCTACTTTGCGAGATGACCTGTCCTGTCGCCATTCCCACTCCGATCTGCTTTCAATTGTTGGTTTGCTCTAGATGTAGTTGGTTGCCGTTTTTATGGGTTATTAATTCCTACGAGTACCCGCCTTTCGATCTAAAATTAATTGTTGCTATTGTGACCTTGTCTGCGTGATTGTGATTTCGCGGTTGACTATTTGATACGAACTTTATCCGATGTGCTTCCATATAACCTTCTGAACAAGTTATTATCTCTTCTGGTATTTTCTTTTTCGTCTCCCTTAGGTAAGTTGCGAGTTCTTTTGGAACAGTGTTTAGGTACTTATCGACTGAGAAAAACTCAATAAGGTCATCTGGTGTCATTGTTACATTTGCTGCGGATATCCATTTCTTAAGAGCTTCGATTATTTTCTGTAGATACACCGGTTATCATCTTCTGTCGGACTCATGGTCTTGTATTTGGCACAGTACCCTTTTCAGTAATGACCGTACATTTCCAATAATGCTTCTTTAAACTTTCATGTCTTCAACTCTTCAATCAGTCATATTGTGAAACACGCCGACGCTGTTACTTTGTAGAAAAACTCCTAAACAAACGCTCGCTTCTCCATAGGGATGTGTTCGCTTCTGCTGTTTTTCAACATTAATACGCGTTATTCTTGATGTCATTTTCCGCTCATAGGAAGAATGGAAGGCCTTATACTTTGGAGTATTGCTAACGTAGAACTGTTGTGACTGGCTCTGTGTGCTATGTGATGCTTTGCTGCCGTCAATGCTGAAGCTGTTTGTCTCAGCTCAAGCTTCACTGTAGCATTCTTTCTCTGCATCTCTTGCTCTTTTTCCGCCTCAACTTTACTCTTTGCGCTCTGCTTCGATTTGTTTCTCCTTTCATCTCAAGCTAGCTTTCTCCTTTTCACTTCACGCTTGTTTCTCCTTTCGTTCTTCTTGAAGCCTACTTTTCTTTCTCAAATCAGCAGCAAATTTCTTCTCCTCCAAATCAGCAGCTAACTTATCTTTTAGTGCGGCAGCGAGTTCCTTACCCGAAAAACCAGCGATTTGCACATTTCAATAAACTCGGAATTAGAAGAAGCCATTTTTTGTCATAATTGTTTTGTATCTAAAAAATTATAAATAACCGTTCGTAAAGCAAAGTTCATTTTTGCCACATCGAAAACACGAATCACGTTTCTACAAAATTTTGAAATTTGGCTCACACTGATAGACGCATGAAAACCAATTTACAAATGCAAAAACATACCAATGTTATATATTACTATATATATATATATATATATATATTTAATATATATATATTATATATATATAATATACTATTATTATATTAATATATATAATATATATATATTATATATTAATATATATATATATAGTATATATTAATATATAATATATATTATATAGTATATATATATATATATAATATTATATATATATATCATATATATATATATGTACCTTCTTGTATTTGATGGATTATATTATATATATATATATTATATATATAATATATTATATACTATTTAACATAAAACTATTCGTTAAAATTTTGGCAAATCTTGCGGGAAAGTAGTGTTTTCCCTCGAGAACACAAACCAAGTGGAAATCGAGAATTTTCGAAACCACTATTTTGCTTCGCTCAACTTTGAAAAATTTTACGCGCTATTAACCGTAAATAACAAATATATATATATATTTTTTAATATATATATATATATATTATAAAGCATCAATATATATATTAACCAAAATATTCCAGTGTTCTGTTTCAAACGACTAATATTGTGTATAAAAACATTGCTATTTCACCAAATATACTACAAAAAAATGAATATATGTTCCTTCAATTCAAAAACTCGTACGAATGACTGTCTTGACAGTTAAAAAAACACACAATATCAACATATAATATATACAATCTGGATATTTGTTTGTTGCGACACTTGAACACTAGTTCTGGCACAGGTCTTAGCAAAATTACAAATCAATGAAATTCTTTCAGATATTCAAGAAATAGCAAGTAAATCCAAGACAAAAGCTGTTCATTGATAAATGATTCTTGACTTCATCTCACATTCATATCATAGCTACAAGGAAACCCATTTTAATAATGTTGTTCCCAGACCAGTCCTTTAATACATAAGATTCCGGACAGGCCCATTTTAATAATGTAATGCGATTGGTTGAAAGATAATAAAATTCTATGTACAACTTACTCTTCGAACTGAATAAACAAATCTTTGGCCAGCCCGTGCACTCCAATCAACTAACACCCTTTTTTAGATTCTAAACCTGTATTGTAAACAGATATCCAGGCTACTGTTGAAATGGACTAATCGGCCTGTGCAAATATTGGCAGTGACACTCTATACTTAAAACTCACCAACTTATCTTTTAAGAGAACCCTTCAAGTGAACAACGGTTTTGACCGAGTTCCGTTTACCTTATACATGAAAACCGTTAGCTCAATATTATTTCTTATAATGAACTCACTGTTTAAATGATCCAATCTTTGATCCTGAAATAATGTAGTTAATACTTCACAATATTTCATTTATCAAAATTTCAAATACATAAGAACGTAAAAATACGTTTTGGAAAAACTCAAAGAAACTACAGGGAATAATTTTAGAAAATATTTCTAATAAAAAAAATATAAAACGAAGACGTACATAGACGATTTTATAAATTCATGAACATGTAGTTAGATGTCGTTAGGTATCTACATACATGCGCATAGAATATATAGAACCACAACACTAAATACCAATTATATTTAAAAATTTTAAAAAAAAAATAAAAAATGTACTGTTCTTATGAAATTTGATTTTATAAATTCATGAACATGTAGTTAGATGTCATTAGGTATCCACATACATGCACAGAATATATAGAATCACAGTACTATACCAATGCTATATTTTATACTGTTAATCAATTAAAAAATACAAAATACTTTATCTTTAAATTTATTAATAGATCTTGACATACAATATGTATCTATAAAATTAATCACATCTATGGCAAGAAATGGATATAAATTATGTAAACTATATTACAAAAACCATATATGACTTCTTACTTAGATCATCTGATTGAACTATCACCACAACGACAATCTAACACATCTTAAACAGGAATAACCAGTCAACGTTAACAAGTTTCACACTTAACAACAGTAAAGTAATAAATAACAACCAAAAACGTAACTTATTCACTTGGTCAATGCAATTCTTAACATAAACATGTTAATTTTTACATTAACATGGTAATATTAAACAAAAATTAACATAACCTTGTGTAATTTATCTACAGACAGCGAAAGTAAGCTAAGTACAAAGTTCTTTCACATTAATAAAGCAACATAACATTGCTCGAACTAAAATAAATATCAAAAACCTGACATTCTTAAGCACGAATAAACTGCTACTATTAACAAAGGTCAACTTATCACAGTAAAGTCCTAACAAGGCTCTCAAACCATCCATTCCGCACTTACTCAAACATATCTCAACATGATAATTTATTTTACATTTAACATAGTAATATTTAACAAAAAAATTAGCATACTTTACTAACATGCTTACCTAACTACCAAAATACCTAATGGGTAAAGACAACCAGTTAAGTTTTTACTCTCTGTAAAGCTAAACTATGACATAAGTACTTCTACCAACACCAGACCGAATAAACAGCTATATTAACAACTTAGTCATAAAGCGAACATTATCGCGGATATTTTACATCAACATAGTAATATTTACCCAAAAATTTATCATAACCTAACCTAACATCATAGTAACTAACGAGTAAAGACGAATAAAGTAAGTATTTTTAGGCTTACCTCTTTTTAGACTCCGCCCCTTTCAAGAAAATACCAACTCTAAACATGAAAAAATGATTTTATGCTTTCACCATTTACATAAGTGATGCAATACTTATTACATTTGACCCTCTGACAGGAATACAAGCAATGTAGCAGTCGCTTGTTTTACCATTAAATATAAATGACACATCGTTGGGAATAAGAACTCCTCGTGAAGATATCAACAACAGGCATAGAGATGTGGGGAGATGTCAGCACTGCGAAACTATCCTACTGAAGAAAATAGTGTATGAACAACCCTTAAATGTAATGAGTTCTTTCTTTCACATCAGAAGAATAAACAAAATACGAAGTAAGATTATACATATCAGTTACAAAAGGGTATATATTCTCGTTGGACAACAACAACAACAATAACTAGTACAAAAATACGTTTTTTTATATACTAACCGACGAATATATGCTAAGGTACACATTGTTTTTTCTCATTAATAAAGCAACAATAGCATTACAGACTAAGAATATAATGTACATGACAAAACCTCTAACACAACTTACGCCCGAATAAACTACTAACGATTAACAAAGTTTCCATACTTAACACAGTAAAGTATAGCCAGCGTACAAAAACGTACTATTCACACTTTCTTCCAGCATATCTCTAACATATCAATGTTATTTTACATTAAGACTATTGATTTACGTCGCATTCGAGTATCATTTCGGATAAATCGCATTTTGAGTATCATTTCTTATAAACATAGCACAAAATGAGTTTTTTATACTAACATCGAATATATGCTAACATAAAAGGTTTTCACATTAATAAAGCTAACTAGCATCATATTAACTAAGAAAATAATGTTCAACGACGAATCTAACACAACGTAAAGCCCGAATAAACTGTTAACATTTACAAAGTTCCCTACTTAACACCTGTAAATTAACTAACATTGCATACAAAAACGTAACTATTCATAACTTTTTTTCAAGCATATAATCTAACTTATTAAGTTAAGTTTTACATTGACACGTAATATTTAACAGAATTTATATAACTTGTTTAATATCATAAGACAGCGAATGCTGTAAACACTAACAAAGTTTTATCCAAACATAAAACAAAAATAAGTTCTTTTATATACTAACACAACGAATATATGCTAAACGTAACAAAGTTTTTTCACATTAAATAAAGCTAACATAACATAAACTGAACTAAGAATATAAATGTACAACGACAAGACCTAACACACCATACGTACGTAATAAACTACTAACATTAAATCAACTTCCGCTTGAACAGCAGTAAGTACTAACCTCTCGTAAAACGTAACTATTCACAAACTTTTTCAAACATAGCCTCTAAGTATACACATGTTTACTTTTACGATTAACTATGCCGTAATATTTAACAAATGTTTAGCATAAACTGTCTAATCATCATACTGACAAAGAATATAATGCTAACGTAAAAAATGTTTTGCATGAAATTCGTATATTTAACAAAAAAATTCACCATAACCGTACCTAATCATAATCCCAGGAAAATTGGCAAACATAACAAAGTTTTAACCAAAAATAACAAAAAATAACAAATTTCCCTGACATAATACATAAAAATAAGTTCTTTGAATAAAATTGCAATAGTAAACCCGTATCGTATTACTGATTTTAAGGAAGTAAATTAAGTAAAATAAGTAAATCAAACATCCATCTGCAGTCCCCTCACCATCACCGCTTGATCTATTGACTATTGATTCAAGTCATATTTTCGAGTATGATTTTGGATAACCATAGCAAAAAAGTTTTCTTTATATACCTGAGTCTAAGAATATATGCTTAAACCAACAAAAGTTTTAGCATCAATAAGCTAAGAATATACATAACAGCCAACTAGGAATATATGTACAAATGCAACTAGCAAACCTCGCGTTATGAATAATCAGCACATCAAAAAATTCCTTTGGGCTCAGCCAGAAGGGCTGAGGCCTTACCCATCCTTCGGAGGGCAAAACCTGCTTACACCCTTCGGGGTGATCCCTTTCGCAGGGATTCACACCTTTAAGGGGCGCATCTCCTGGTTTCTCGCTTGGAAGTTAATGTGTTTGCTTTAGATACTCTTGGTTTAATGAAAACTGTTTTATTCGTAAGTTGAGTAGTTGATGTTAATAACTATGACAATGTGAAAATTACACTGATTTGTTAGAGAAATGATGAGTTTTTGTCAGATTTACTTGTGTTAACTTGACGATGATGTGTTTCGAACACGTGAAAGCCTAAGGTTAAGTTTTTGTTGAGTAATTTTAGGTTTGCCCTAGAATTTTGCTAATGTCTACGTTTACTCATAGGTCAAATGATGTTATCCTCGAGACGAGTGACACTTTGATAAAGATAGTGTCAATTCATAGTTCAGATGTTTGGTATATTATTGATAGATTGGTCACTTGGTTAAGGGATTTTGTTAGATAATACGGCTTTACCTGTTTCTGATATGCGAGAAAAGTGGGAACAATCGAGTATTGTATGGACCTGTTAGCTATTTTACCTTTGTAAGTAGGGATTTTTAGGCATGTTATAGCTGGATTATTCATACGCGAGTATGGCTGGTTTTGCATTTGGTATACATTCATATTCTTAGTTTGCCGGTTTATGATATGTTAGCTTTATTGATGCTACAAACTTTGTGGTTAAGCATTATCGTAGATCAGTATATAAGACTTTATTTTATGCTATGTTTATCCAAAATGATACTCGAAATATGACTTGATATGTTAATAGATACAGGCGGGGGGAATGGGTAGGGGCTGCATGAGATGTTTGATTTACTGATTTACTGCTTTAAAATAAGTAAACTATTACGCTTACTATGATATTTATTCAAAGAACTTATTGTTTTAATGTTATGTAGGGTAAAATTTTATTTTTTTGTTATGTTTGGGTAATAATTCTTTGTTATGTTTGCAATTATTCGCTGGGGATTATGATTTTTAGACGAGGTTCTTATGATGAATTTTTTGTTACATATTACGCGAAGTTAATGTAAAACATTTGTTACGTTAGCATTATATTCCTTGTCAATATGATGATTAGACAGGTTTATGCTAAACTTTTGTTAAATATTACGATGTTAAGGTAAAATTAACATGATATGTTAGAGTTATGTTTGAAAAGTGTGAATAGGTTACGTTTGTTTGATGTGTTAGGTTATTTACTGTTGTTAAGTGCGAAGTTTGTTAATGTTAGTAGGTTTTTTCGTACGTATGGTGTTTTAGGTTTGTCGTTGTCATTATATTCTTAAGTTCAAGTTATGTTATGTTAGCTTTATTAATGTAAAAACATTGTTACGTTAACATATTATTCGTTGGTTAGTTATATAAAGAAACTTATTTTTTATGCTTTATGTTGTTGGATAAAACTTTGTTATGTTTTACAGTATTCGTTGGTCTGTATGATACTTAACAAGGTTATGATAAATTTTGTTAAATTTTACTGTGTCAATGTAATTTAACGTTAATATGTTACAGATATGCTTGGAAAAGTATGAGTAGTTCGTTTTGTATGCAATGCTTAGTTACCTTTAAACAGGTGTTAGTGTGGAACTTTGTTAAATGTTAACAGTTTATTCGGTTAAGTTGTGTTAGATTCGGTGGTCGTTTACATTATTTTCTTAGTTAATATGATGCTATGTTCGCTTTATTAATGTGAAAACTGTTATGTTAGCATAAATTCGATGGTTAGTATATAAAGATCATTTTGGTGCTATGTTTATCGAAATGAATACTAGAAATGCGACGTACATATGTGTTAAAATGTAAAATTAACAATTGAATGTTTAGATGCTATGGCGGAATATAAGTGTGAATAGGTTACCGTTTTGTACGCTAGTGCTAGGTATTTTACTGTTGTGTAAGTATGGACGTTTGATTAATGTTAGTATATTATTCGTGCGTAAGCCTGTGTTAAGGCTTTTGTCATTGATAACATTATATTTTAGTTCTGGTAATAAGCTATGTTAGTTATTTATATAATGTGAAAACAATGTTCGATTAGCATATTTCTCGGTTAGTATAAATAAAAATACTTATTTTTCGTACTAGGGTTAATTGTTGTTTGTTTGCTGTTGTCTAAGCGAGAATATATACCTTTGAACTGATATGGTCATTCGTAAGTCGCTATTTTGTCTTACTTTCTTCTGATTGGTTGAAAGAAAGAATCTCATTACATTAAGGGCTTGTTTATTACACTATTTTCTTCAGTAGGATAGTTTTCGCAGTGCTGACATCTCCCCACATCTCTACACTGTTGTTGATATTTTCACGAGGAGTTTCGTTATTTCCAACGCATGTGTCATTTATATTTAATCGTAACCGAATGGCGGCTACATTGCTTGTATTCCTGTCAGAGGGTCAAATGTAATAAGTATTGCAATGCACTTTGTGGCAAATGTTAAAGCTTAAATATTTTCATCTTAGAGTTGGTATTTTTCTGAAAGGGGGCGGAGTCTAAAAGAGATAAGCCTAAACTTTACTTTGTTTCGTCTTTAATCGTTAGTTAATATGAATGGTTAGGTGGGTCTTATGATAAATTTTTGATAAATATTACTATGTTAGATGTAAAATCCGCATATGTTCGCTTTATTGAATAAGTTGTTAATGATAGCTGTTTTTATTCGTCTGGTTGTTGTGTGTTAAGTAGGTAATGTTCATAGTTTAGCTTTACAGAGAGTAAAACTTTATTTTTTTTGTCTTTAACCCATTCAGCAACAGACAGTTTAGGTTATCATGCATCTGAGCAAGGTTATGCTAATTTTTTTGTTAAATATTACTATTTTAATGTAAAATTAACATTGTCACGTTGGAGATATGTTTGATAAGTGGAATGGATTGGCTTTTTGTGAGCTTGTTAGGCTACTTTTAACTGTTGATAAGTTATATAGACCTTTGGTTAATGTTAGTCAGTTTTATTCGTGCTTAAGATATGTCAGGTTTTGTCGTTGTAATATTATTTCTTTAGTTTAGCAATGTTTATGTTGGCTTAATTAATGTGGAACAACTTTGTTACGTTAGCATACTTTCGCTGTTTTGAATGATAATTATCACAAGGTTTATGGTATTTTTGTTAAATATTACCATCGTTAATGTAAATTAACAATTGTTATGTTAGAGACGAATGCTTGACAAGTGTGATAAGTTCGTTTTTTTGGGTTGTTATGTTAGTTCTTTACTGTTTGTTAGTGTGAAATTTGTTAAGTTAACCGTTTATTCTGTTTAGATGATGGTTAGGATGTCCGTTCGTGGGTTATATTCATAGTTTTCAGATGATGCTAAGCTAAAGCTTTATCTAATGTGAACAACTTTGTTACGTTAGATACTATTTGTTTGACTCTTCTGTATAAAGAACTTGCAATTTTATGTTATGTTTATCCCAAATGATACCGAAATGTGACTTGAATCAATAGATTGATAGATCAATAGATCAAGGGATGATAGGAGGGTGGCTGGATGGGTGGTCTTGATTTACTGATTTACCTGCTTTAGGGTATGTAAAACGTTACAATTTTAGTAAAATATTTGACTTAAATCAATGATCACTAGATCACGACTGGACAGGAGGGTGTAGGCTATGTGATTTGATTTACTGATTTTCTGCTTAAGGGTAACTACCATCCAATTTTTAAGTAAAAAATTTGACTTCAAATCAATTAGATAATAGATCAACTAGATAATGATCATAGATAATAGAATCAAATAGATTACGACTGGAACAGGAGGCAATGCTTGGATTTGGGTTTTCAATTTACTGATTTACTGTTTTAGGGATGCTAACTGACAATTTTAGTTAAAAATTTGACTTAGATAATAGATCAATAGATCAATAGATCACGACTGACCGAAGGTGGTTGGATGGTGATTTGATTTACTGATTTACTGATTTAGGGTATGTAAAACATGCACATTTTAGTAAAATATTTGAGCTTAAATCATAGATCAATAGTCAATTAAGATCAATAGATAATAGATCATAGATCACGACTGGACAGGAGGTAGGTTGGGTGGCTTGATTCTGATTTTAAAACATGATTTAAGGTGATGTAAACATGACATTTAGTAAAAATTTGACTTAAATCAATAGATATAGATCAATAGATCAATAGATAACGACTCGGACAGGAGGGTGTTTGGGATTTGGGTTTTGATTTTTACTCGTTCTGATGTACTTATTACTTACGAATTTGTGGTATGTAAACGTTACAATTTTAGTAAGAAATTGCACTTAAATAACAGATCATAGATCACGACTGGACAGGAGGGAAGGTTGGGTGGTTTGATTTACTGATTATGCTTTTAGGGTATGTAAAAACATAATTTGTAAGTTATAAAACATAAAAAGAGTAACAATCATTTTATTTATTTATTTATTTATTATACTTTATTTTTATTTTTAACTTTTATTCTTGATGGTTCTAATACATTTATTTTCGATCTACAGGCTAGATAACATATACTAAAGACACCAATATTGTGATCTATTACACAAATATTTAATAACTCGGACGCATACCGGAGCCGCCGGGTGCACGCTGTCACTCTACTCGACCTCTGAGTCAAGACTCTTCTTCATCGTTTGTCTTTCCTTCTCTTTAATTTCATCTTTCATGCCATTAGCTTACTTCTCCTTCGGCTCTGTTTTGCCTCTGTGCCGTTTTTTTTCAGGTGGCAGACGGATCCTACATTGGTGGGTAGTCTTATGACGAGTTACTCTACTAATGGACTTATTAAACCATATAACGACTCTACGACCTGTAGACCCTATATAACACTCATATTGTTGTTAATAACTTCGTATTTGTTTTAACGGCAAACGCAGATGGCTACCAGCACGGGTGCCGCAGCACAATCTCTAGAAATTCCATAACCTGGAAGTCTTTGCTAGTGAAATTCGCTCAACTGCATTGTAAGTCCTCATTCAATTTTCAGCCATTACGAACTTCGTTTTTTAATACGGGTTGGGATCCCTTTCGGGGGACCAGGGAACGCCCCTTAGCCTCTCGTCTGCGACGAGGTACGGCGTCACATTAACATCCATCAAATTTTTTAGCCTTATCATAATTTATCTCTAACCCATGTAGATATACTATAAGGAGATATCAGTTAGATACTGGACCTGATGGCGTGAGCGCGGATGCCTAATATAGAGTTAATAAATTTTATAATTAAGGAATAATAAATTTAGATAGTAATAGTGTTATAATAATACATTAATAATAATAATATATAATAAACTAATTAATATATAATATTATTATTATTATTTAGTTATAATAATAATAATAAGATAATAATATAATAAATAATAATAATAAAAAAAAATAAAACTTTAGAGACTGAACCAGAGTCGGAGCGGTGCGGTGCGGCGCGGACGCGGTGCGGCCGGTGTTGGGCGAACCGCAGGCAAGGAGTCGGAGTCGGAGTCTGGAGTCGGAGAATGTTGGTAAAAGTTTCCTTAAGGAAACGTTTCGTGACTCAGAATCAATGTCTCTTCGAGAAGCGTTGAGGTATGTCTTCGAGCGTAATAAATAATAATAATAATAATAATAATAATTATAATAATAATAAATAATATATAGATTTACGATAGATTCAGGTGGAATAATAATAATAATCATGATAAGTCTATTAATTACATTAATTAATATTAAAAATCAAATATTAATAAATTTTATCATGACATATCCATCACGTTATCATTAAAAACATGGGTTCTTATCAGTTCTTATCAGCTAAAGCTGATAAGAATACGCTACGCCCTCATTCCTGAAGTTGTCACGGAGACTGTACTTATACTACTATGACCCTGTA
>JABUQX010084648.1:0-7500 GCA_015478945.1 Trachelipus rathkii
TATACCTTATGGCACAATTAGGAAGTTGTCTCAAACACCATGCACAGCACAACTAACACACACAACACACACACAACACACACGCGCGCACACACACATTCCTAGTGTGGAATAACAATGAATGAAGTATCACTTTTACATAAATATGATCTCTACTTCTATTGAGGTGGGGGGGGGGGAGAGCGAGAGAGAGAAACTCCTTTCCACGTCTTTTTATCTTTCCCCCACACCCCCCCTTTGCTTTTGTAATTTTTTTTTCAAATTTCTTTTTTTATATGTTTGAAAAAAAAAAAAAAAAATTTACGATAAATTTTGATGTTTACGTCAATTTTCATAGTTTTAGTTTGTTTATTATTGTCAATTAGGCAGACATGTACGAGTTGAGTTTGGTCGTTTTTTATACTTACATATGTACACGCACGCTGCCTCTCAAAATAAATATGCTTTTTTTCTTTTTTCTTTTTATTTCTTTTTATTTGAAGGTTTGAATTTAAATGCATTACAATTAAACAGGATATATATATATATATATATATATATATATATATATATATATAATATACTATATATATATATATATATATATATATATTATATATATATATATATAATATATATAATAAATATATAATATATATATATATATATATAGATATATATATATATATATAATATATATATATATTTATATATCGGTGGTTGAGGGCCAAACTTTAAAGAATGTTACCCGCCAGGAATTTCTCGAAAAACTAAGAATAGTACAAGAAACTGATAAACATATAGGAATCAGGTATGAAATTTGTATGGAAAATTGAAAAAAAAAAAAATTTTACTTTTTTTTTTTTTATTTTTTTTATATCTCCAAAACTACGATAGGTAGGAAGAAAAAAACTAATAACATATATGAAATCAGCGTAAAAAATATTCTTTAGGGGGCTCGAGCCGACGGTGGGCAGAGGAGGGGGGACGTTTTCCATACCCGTGAGGGGGAGGGGCGGAGGAACCCCCCGCGACACCAAACCAAAGAGCGGGGGTTCCGGAGGACCCTCCCCGGAGGGGGCGAAATAGTCCTACCCCGTCGTCCCCCAGGAGGCCGAGAGGCCCGACTCTTGCATCTTTGCGGTTTACCCTGGGGTATTCTTTTAAGTTTTTAAAAAAAAAAAAAATCTTTTTAATACATATTTTATGCGCTGATTCTCTAAATATGTTATTAGTTTTGTTGTACCTATCCATCAAGAGATAAAAAATAAATAAAAAAAAATAAGAATTTTTTTTTTTCATTTTCCATACAAAATTTCATACGCTGATTCCCAATATGTATCAGTGTTCTTGTACCTATCTTAGTTTTCGAGTATCATGCGGGTAACTTCTTTAGTTTCAACATAATAGTGATAACGATATATATTATATATATATATATTTATATATATATATATATGGCCTTATCTGTTTTACGACTCGGTCAGTTTTGAATTTTTTTTATTTTTTTTTAATATATTTTCTAGTATATGATCCTAACAATCAATTTTTGTGGTAACTAAAATTGTTTCAAAAATATTTAGGACCTTTTCCGTTTTTCGAATCCGTTAGTTTTTAATTTTTTTTTTTTTTTTATTGTTCCTAAAAATACCCAAGGGTAAAACCGCAAAGATGGCAGGATGAGTCGGGGGTCTCTCGGCCTTCCGGGGAACTACAGGGTAGGACTATTTTCGCCCTCGGTGGAGGTCTCCGGAACCCCCGCTCTTTGGTATTTGGGTGTCGCTGGGGTTCCTCCGCCCCTCCCCTTTTCGGGGTATGGGAAAACGTCCCCCCTTCTGTCCCCCGTCGCTCGAGCCCCCTAATAATTTTTGTTTTTTTTTTTTTTTTGCAGTAGTTTTTTTAATTAATTTTTTTACATTTTTGTAAAAAGCTTTAGACGCTGATTCTAAGTATGAAATAGATAATGTCTCTAATCGTTTAAGTTTTCGCGATTTTTTTAAAAGAAAAAAAACAAATATATATAGGGCCTATTTTTTTTTATGTTTTTTTTTTACATTTTTATATATTTATGTCTGTCGATACGAAATATGTAATTGGTTTTCTGGTAAGTGCTAGTTACTTTTCGAGATATTTCATTTTTTGAAAAAATATTTAACATAAATGTGATTTTTTTAAAAAATTATTTAAAAATACTTCGAACTTTTTGAATCATGGCCGCGTACCACTGAAATTCATTGTTGTATCATTATAGTAGCATTATAAAAAAAAACAAAAAAAAATAACTTGAAGGAGTCGTAAAACAGATAAGGACCTATATATATATATATATATATTATACATATATATATATATATATATATATATATATATATATATATATATATATATATTATATATATAAATATATTATATATATATATATATATATGTGTGTGTGTGTGTGTGTGTGTGTGCGTACGTGCGTGCACATTCTTTAATAGCACCTATCGCTAACACCACGCCATGGATATTGACTACTAGTTGTTAGGGTTCTCTCTCGAAATACGGCCCTCTCTCCACCTACCCCCCTTCGGTCTCTGTGGATGATGGTTGGTCAAATGAGGGGGAGGGGACGTTGAGGGAATTCAGAATATGGGTTAGGGCGGGAGCACTAAATGGGGGGTGGGAAGATTGCTTATTGTGGTGGGTGAATGACCCACGTTGGAATTACGCTTTTTAATATAGTATATATATATATATATATATATATATATATATATATATATATCATATATATAATATATATATAATTATAATATAATTATATATATACTATATATATATATATATATATATAATATATTATATATTATATATATATTATATATATATATATATAATATATATATTATAATATATATATATAATATATATATAAATATAATATTATATTATATATAATATATATAGTATATATATAATTATATATATAATATATATATATATATATTATATAATATATATATAATATATATATATATTATAAGTTATATATATATATAATATATATATATTATATATAATATATATATAATATTAGGTTAGGTACTACCAACAACATAAAACACATACTACCTCCACAATAGGGACGACCGGTGCATGGAAATTTTGCCGGGGCCGGGCCTGAGAGCCGGAGCTGCTCTTAATTAGAGCCGGGGCCTGGGCGTTAGCTAACAATTAAGAAATTGTAAGTTCAACAACAAACATGAAAGTCTTAAAAACTCAATTAGGAATGAAAATAAATAAATATAATTTACAATTAGTTAATTAATTATAAATTACTAACAAAGGAATAATAAATTAATTCAATTAAATAAATTATTTTACTAACGGCCAAACTTTTTAGAAAAAAATGATTCTAAAGGAATAAGTGCATTATATTATATATATACATTATATAATAATATAATATAAAACAATATAAAATAATAAATAATATCATATAATATATATACTATATATATATAATACTTAAATATATATATATATATAATTATATATAATATATATTTATATATAATATATTATATTAATATACAAAATATATAATATATACTAAATATATATATATATATATAATATAATATATAATATATATAATAATATATTATTATATTAATATATATATATATATATACTTAATATAATTATATATATATATATATATATATTAGGGATGTTGCCGAATAGTGAAAAAGAAACCGACAAACCGAATACCGAACATATTCGGCTAAAGTATTACCGGCCGAATACCGAATATTCGGACGAATAATCACTTCACTATTCAGCGTCCGACAATATATTACATATATATATATATAATATAATATATATATAATATATATATATATATAATATAAATATATATATAATATATATATATATATACATAAAATATATTAATAATCATAATATAAATATTATATAATATATAGTAAATAATATATACTATAATAATATATATATAATAGTTCAGAGTCATTCCACTAGGGAAAAAATAAAGAAAAACTATACAGGTTCAACAAAAAAATGGTGGGAATTTCTTGGAAATGGACTTTCGTAGCAGATATATATAATTCGGAGGTGCGTGATCCCATATATCTTCTCGGATTTGCTGTATCACATCCCGATTTCGTGCAATCATGGATCCCGTATTTTTTGCATATTCCCTAGACATGAGACAAAATTACAGTGCGCACTACGATGGACTGTAAATAGACGTTGTTTTCCGCAAATATAATCTACGATAAGACAGCATGTTTACTGCGGTCGATTATCGGGGAAGCAAATGTTAGAGGTAACTTTAGTACGTCAACATGTATGGATGCCAATGACCTGGATGATGTCTATCATCCATCAGAAATACAGTCGGATGGTCCGTCATTGTTCACCCAGGGTGAACTGAACGATCTTGTATGAGAGTTGAATTTGCCGAAGTTGTCCTGAGCTGTTGGCTTCGAGGTTGCATGAAAAAAGACTACTGGACCATGGCACAGAGAACATTTTATAACGTAACAAGAGAAGAGAGCATAGCGGCAGGGCTCTTCCAGTCAGATTGGTAACCTAATAGTGTATTGCAGTGAATGAAGTTTGCAGCCTTACTACTCGTTAGGGTACTCCCAGCATACGATTGCAGGTGAGTGGCGACTGTTATTGACACTTCCAAGAGCAGCTTAAAGTGTGTTGTTACCACAAACCGGCAAACAGGTATGCTTCGGTTCCAGTAGAGTACTCGGTACGGATGAGAGAGGAGTATGCAAAAAATTATACAAGACAGATTTGGTGAAGGCCTACAAATCAGGTAACATGGATGGTAATATGTGTCGACCTTCAAAATGATAAACATTTTGCTCGGTCTACAA
Organism: Trachelipus rathkii; assembly: GCA_015478945.1. Lineage (NCBI taxonomy): Eukaryota > Metazoa > Arthropoda > Malacostraca > Isopoda > Trachelipodidae > Trachelipus > Trachelipus rathkii. The sequence goes on from JABUQX010084648.1 coordinate 4,881, forward strand.
AAGCAGTTTTCACCAAATATCCCTGCTTCCTGGGCTATTGGGACAGCCGGGCGAAAGTGAATGGCCACCGAGGGAAACCTTGAAGCCAGGTGACGGAACGTCGTACGTGAACCACGTGTACAAGAGAGAAAATATCATCTTACCTCCACTACACATAAAATTTGGTTTGATGAAACAATTTGTGAAGGCCCTGGACCATGATGATGAATGCTTCCGCTATATATGCTCAACGTTTCCTGGTCTGAGTGACGAGGAGAAAAAAGCTGCGGATATTTGATGGCCCACAAATACGAACACTCCTCCGTGAGGCTGCCTTTGCCTACAACAATACTGGTTTAGAGCCAAGAGCGATGGAATGCTATTATCACGAGGTAGCAGCAGAATTTTCTCTGGGAACAGGAAAGACCGAGAGCCTACACATGTTACAGGAACTGCTAGGACAAGTTTCATTCTCAATGAATGTAGAATGAGTATTAGTTGCACTACATTACTTCTCACCTAAGAAAAGTTCCGGATAACCTAGGCGATGTTAGTGATGAGCAGAGTGAACGCTTCCATCATGATCTAAAGTTCATGGAAGGACGTTACCAGGGGCAAGTGGGATATCAATATGATTGCCGACTATTGTTGGAGCTTGTTGAGGGATATTTCAGACGCTATGCACAGTAGAATCGTCTACGAGAGAAAGTTACTACCATCGTGGGTATGTTTACATTAACTAAAACCATTCCTTCTATTACATTCATTGTTGTCCCATGTTTTAAACTCTTTTATTCATAGTTGTATTTTATGTTTAACATATATATCTATCAAAGACATGTATCATATTCATTGCGATTTGTTTCTCTTCCTTCATATAATCCAATATATAAAATATTATATATATATATATATTATATATATTATATATATATAATATATATATATAAGTATATATAATTATAATAATATTTAATATATATATAATATATATATATTATATATAATATTAAGAATAAATAATATATATAACTATATATAATATATAATATATAATATATATTATAATCCCAATAATTGTGAATAGGACCCTCTGAAAATGTTAAAAAATCATTAATATTTTTACAAAAATCTGTGTTACACACAATATCTCAACAAATGCGATGTGATATGCAAAAACCAATTACATTTTTGAATCAGCACATCAGTAACGAAAACCCCGTCCAAGAAATAATTATATGTTTACCAGTTGTATATACAAAGAAAAATTAAAACAAAAAGTAAATAACTATTTCTACCTATAGCAAACCATTCACATAATAAAAATAATTAAATGAAAATTGGAAAAGTTTCGTAGTTTAAAGATATGTAAACTAACTCATTTGAATAGCTCTAAGGTAAATGACAGAACATGTAGTCAGTTCTCCATTTTTCAGGGATATAACCTTACCTTCTTGTGGCTTTCATTAAAATATTTCCACCCTGTTCTAAATATTCTTTCACTTTCGACTTGATGACGTGGAGCTGAAAGGTAAATTTTATTGCTAGTTTTTTCAAATTCGTAAAACTATTCCAGTGTTTTTTCCACCAATTGAAGAGAATATCATTGTATCTTCACTGGTCAAAGTAGGCAAACTATATATATTTGTTATTTCTTGGTGTAATTCCGTATGTAGCCCTTTTACTTTTATGTACAATAACACAATCGTCAGAAGAATGGGACTTCTTTATTCACTCTCACTTTCTATTCTGTATGACGATTTTGATGGCCCACAATTTCTTTAAAACAATCATTAAAGAAGGAAAATGGAACCTTCAGCTTCACTTTCCCCACTACGTTAATCATCGTCAGCAGAAAGAGTCAAAGAGTTTAAATTTTTCATGCATTTCTTTTCCATGCCTCAACGACCAACGACCATATTCATCTGATTCATGTTGAAAAATTAGCTTGAATCGCAGATCTAAGAAAGTAGCTACCCACAAAGATTTATCACATAGAGATAGACTTTTTTCTACTGATTTCTTAAGCTCTTCAACGAGTGTAATAATTCCACTGAAGCTTTTTGCTTTTAATTGCCTTATTTAAAAAATAGATTTATATACATATCTCCACGTATTACTGGGCGACTGTTACTTCACGTTTAATACTTATTTTTAGTGATATTTTCAAATGGCTCAGCGGTAAATGGAATAATTTTGCCAACGAAAGATCAGTTCAAACATTTTCTGATGGCATTCAGCAGCGTATATGTGGATAGGAGAACTTTTTCTTTCAAACAAACTTTTAAGCAATTCATAAGTTCTGTTCCAGCGTGTAGAAACGTCTTAAATTAATTTATGCTGTTTGAACATCAGCATTGGCTCTGTAAGTTAAGCTTTGCAGCTGCCGTTGCTGAATGGTGAAAATGAGAGGGGATATGCTTCATACAAGATAAATAAATAATCTTTTAACAGATTCTGACAATAATATTGGAATCGTGGATTGCATAGTGCAACCAGGGATGCATTTTGGTGATTTTTTTGATTTTTTTTTAAAAAATCAATCAAATTGGATTTTTTTGATTTTTTGAATTTTTTTCATTTTTTTCAGTTTTTTTCGGTCACGCGGTATATAATTTGTAACTTGCAAATATATATTTCG
>JABUQX010084648.1:12500-29745 GCA_015478945.1 Trachelipus rathkii
AGTTCAGCCCTATACCAAGAAAGAAAATAGCATATCACCCTGTTCCCTATCATGCAATCCATTATTGTGACGTACCATATTTAGGAGAAAGGCCGGTGAAAAGAAAACCACCAGCTTAAAATTGCGCATTCATTCAGATATTGAAATAAAGAAGACAGAAATTATCATTTACCACATTCAGCTATCATCGGGTTTTCGCTTTTAAGACAGGACATACGGAAAGAAGCAGAATTTTCCGTGTATTTATCATCATATTTACAACATCTAATTGGAATTTGTTGAACTTCTTAGTCATGCGTAGTCAGTAAGATTGGGAAGAAGATAAAATTGTTTCCTGAATATTGTCTATTTCAATTCTTCTTTATTTTGAATCTTATAATAATAATGGCAGGTTGAAATTCCTTGGCTTTATTCGAATAAAAATGTCATCGTCTTGCCTTCCTTCGTTTAGTGGGACACAGAGATTGTAAAGATAGAAGGACAGACGTCCAATATGGCATTTCCTTAATTAAGAGGTCTTTAAACATTATAAAAACGTTGTTTTCTTGTTATTTTTTTCTTGTTGTTGTTACTATTTGGATTTGAAATAAAAGAAATAGTACTTCTTAACCGTTACCATAACATCCAGTCTCTCTCTCTCTCCCTCTCTCTCTTTCGTGTGGCAATATCCTTAGGGAAATATGGGGACTCTGGCATTATGACATGGGAAGTGTTTCGTGTCCCCGTATTCGGCCAATTAGGAATACTTTTGAGTGAGTCATGAATATTAAGCGGTACCAAAATCTTTCTTAATAAGACATTAAGGACAACGGTGTTGTGGTAGCTAATATGCCAAATGTAGTGATATTTCTATTTTCTAGGATTATATATATATATATATATATATATATATATATATTATATATATAATATACTATTTTATTATATTTTAATATATATATAATTATACTAATATTATATATTATATATATATATCCATATATATAAATTGTTATTAATTTTGACAAAGATAATCTCTTGATTTTTTAACTTTTTTAAAAAATATGATAGCGATCACTAAATTTTTAGACCAAATTTTTGTTAATATATTATAGAGAAATAACCCACTAAATATTAAAAAAGAACTGCTTTTATAAGTTACTGGTGCTTATAATTATTATTATTATTTTATTATTATTATTATTATTATTAATTATTATTATTATATTATTATTTTATTATTATCTATTATTATTATTATTATTGTTACTCGACAGATTGTTAGACAGTAGATTCTAGTAACAGCCGTCTTTTATATATATATATATATATATATATATACTTATTTATATATATATAATAATATATATATATATATTACTATCATATATATATATCTATTTATATAAATATATAAATATAATATAATAATATATATAATTATATATATATATATTATATATATATATATATTATATATTAATATATATAATATAGTATATATATATATATTATAATATATATATCAGTATATTTATATATAACGGGTGAATTAGGCTCAAAAGGTTTTTCAAAATATTATTTTGTGTGTGAATTGCGTGTATATTATATATAATATATAATATATAAATATAATATATATTTATTATATAATATAATATAATATATATTATATATATATATATATATAATAATATATATATATTATATATATTATTAATATATATATATATATATATATTTTATTTATATGAGTTTAATATTTTTGTATAATTATCTTAACGAATATTTTTTTTTTTCTTTTTTCACTAATGAATAGCGCTTGAAAATATTGTATATATAAATATATATATATTATATATTATAATATAATTATATAGTATAATTATATCTTTATTAAGTAATAAGTTTATAAAATGAGCTATGGCCATATATTTATACTATATATAATACTATATATATATCATATATATATAATATTATATTATATATATATATAGTATATAATATTTATATCTATATATAATAATATATATAATAATATATAATAGTATATATATATTATATATAATGATTATATATATATTTTTAAAATATATATAATATTTTATATATACTATATATATATATATTTATATATTATATTATTATATATATATATATTATAATATAATATCTATATATTATTGTGATGCAATTTAATACACGAGATATTTATAAGAAAAATATATAATATATTATATATATAATTATATATATAATTACTGCACACAAAGTTCACTATACCATATATATATTGGTGTTTGTTACAGATTCTTTGCAGGTTTTTGTGTACGTTTAAATTTAACACACGACTATCCAACCACAAACTACTTTTGCTTTCATCAAAATAACTCACAATTTTCACCTCAGGTATTCATTATTATTATTATTATATTTAAAATGAAAGTGAACATATTAAATATTAAATAAGCTATTTTTTGGAGAATATATATATATATATATATATATATATATATATTATCTATATATATATATATATATATAATATATTATATATATTATATATATATATATATATATATATATATATATATATAATATATATGGAACCTCCTTAAGTCATTCTTCTAGTTTTTATAAATAAAATTTTATAATATTTTTCTTTTTTATTTTCCATACTAAATAATATGGGTTGTTAAATTAAGTCTCTATGTATTGTCTTAGACGACCTAAATTTAGGTGTTGGTAAAAAAAGATATGCGCGTTTCCGTCCTAAGTTACCGCGATCAGAGTCCGGTGTAATAGTATAACAAGAGGCTGGTGCCATAGATAGTATACAATTGAGAAACCGCAAACTCTAATTATGATTTGGCTTGTATAGTTGTTCCCTAATGTCTATGTCGGCGGAGCATAGTTACACGTATTGGTAGTGAGATTAATGGAATGGGCTAGCCCGTCAATTTTGTTTCGTGACGAATGTGTGCAGATAGTAGCATTAGCAGCAGAGGATCACATCCATCGTGACTTCGCACGATGTGTGCAACGTTGAACCTACACTTTGCACACACAGGCACCGAATTCTTATTATTATTATTATTGTTATTATTAAAATATACTAGCTTAGGATTAAAATTATATAATATAAACTATTGAAATTAATGATTTTTATATTTAAATATTAAATTGAATGTGAAATTTAAGTTTATCTACAAAAAAAAAAAAAAAAAAAAAAAAAAAAAGAAAAATAAGGAAAAAAAAAATGTTTAAAAAGAAGAAAAAAAAAAAAAACAATGTTATTTTACAAAAACAAAGCTTTAATATCGAAACTTCAAACTTTCGGTATTTATCCTTCTCTTTACTTTCGTTTAAGTTGTTATATGGCTGCTATTTGTAGATAGCACAATTATACTCCTTTAATCTATCCAAGTGGTGTTCTTCCTCAGAATTCTGTTCTAATCCCAAATAAATTTTTATTTTTACTTTGCATCAAAGATCCATTCAATTGGATTGTCTCCTCTCTACTCTTAGACTGATAAACTCCATTACTCTTTCCAATTTGAAAAAAAGACTCAACAGCAAATAAATGATGCTAGGAGAGTAGCCTTGAAACAACAGACCTCTGATCTTTCTCGTACTTATAATTGTGTTAAAGAAAACATGGTTGTTGTTTTCAATGCCTTAATAACTCAGCTTCTTCATCTATCTACTTGACATAATCTTCCACACAACATATCTTCTTTGTTAACACAATTCTAATCTTCTTGATATTTCCTTTTCTCGAGATCTTTCTTAGAAGGATCAAGTTATGTTCTTTCTAACAGGTTTCTAGGAAATTGTGTGTTTCAAGGCGTTTTCGGAACTTTTTCTCACCACCTCAGTTGCTAGCTCTTGTACAGAGTATGAATCAGATATCTGGGGTGGTTCCACACACACATTGATCTCCTTGATAAAATGTAGTCTAGAACTTGTCGACTCCTTAACCCTCACTCTCAAGTAACTCTCCAATCTTTCTATTGTCATTACAATTTACATTACTCTATTGAATTTTCCAGTCATGTATACCTCCTTTCAAGAGAGTTTCTGCGACTCTTATTTCAGAGTCATCTTTTCTCTGTCCAACTCTCTGATCCAGACTTAACTACTATGCTTAATTTTACATGTATTCCACTGATAACGCTTGAAAAACACACTCCATTTATCTGTTCTTCCAACTTTCTTACTTGCGTCTATTTTCAAGCGTCGTGGTTGGAGCAGGTCAGGCTTAATACTTGGCCATAGTTTCCAAGTTTTCAAAAACTTCGATGGAATCTGGAGAAAATTTCACCCATACTATTAACGTAATGTTTTTTAAATCAGCAGTTTGAAATTATGAAAAAATATAAATGATAAATGTGTGCTGTCCCGATTTGTAATATGTATAAAAAGTTTGGAAAGATAAATCTGTTTTGAATGAATTCCTCCCTCTTAAATATAACTGGAACTGATCCCTAAAGATGTTCATTAATTTTAACATCTTAACAGCAATTTCCTAACTCGAGGAAAAAATAATAAAAAGTTTAGTTTTTGATTATTGTTAATCGTATGTAAATGTGTTTAATTTTTTAAAATTAAGTTACTAATGTTTTCCTCCCTTATTTACTATCCAAATAAATAATTCATAATTAGGAGGTATTTCATTTAGGGCGCACTTCTATTTAAAAAAAAAAAAAAAAAAATCCTGTTTTTCAAACCAAATCTCTGTTTAAAATTGTATTTGAAAAGATGTACTATATACTTTTTTTTTTTTTTTTAAGATACAAAATTCATTCGAATTTTAATTTTGCTATAAAAGTGTCGCGTACGTTTAAGGAGTTACTGCGTTAGTCATATAAAGGTTGAAAAAAAAAAAAAAAAAAAACACGTTGCAACCAGATTCGTTTTAAAAAATTAGAACAATCGATAGTAGACGAAGCGGTATTTCCCGTCCTACTGCAGCAAAGGGACAAAACTTTATAGAACATTGCATTCTTATTAAGAATAATTTTCCTTTTCTTCGACTTCCACTAAACTTAGGATGCCATATACTTTTTATAAAACTTTTCTAAAAACACCATGTTGCTCTTTTGACAGCTTTAATGGGCGTGTCACATGTAATATACAAAGATTGCAAATGATTTTCGCTTAAATCTTATTATACGAAATTGTGAAGATTTAAGCCACTTTTCCTAAAATCTAGACTTCAATAGGTATAACTCTTTACTCGCAGAATAAAAAATGTGGGATTATTTATATAATGAAAGTATAGAATATAGATTTCAAATTTAGATATACATGGACTGCCACTAAAATTCAGCGAAGGTAGTAGTTCTATTTTTCAAGATTTTGATCTTATGTTGGAAACTTTCAAAAACTTAAAAAGTCTAATTTCAAGTTACTCAGTCAAGCAGCTTCCAAGAGACTGTTCTCCAGTCCTCGTTCTTTGACCCACTTCCTCTTTCAATATCGTTACTAATAGATCATATATGATGCCTTTTATAAACTTTAAATGTTTAAAAGTTTATTAAAAAATATGCACGAAAAATCTTATAAGAAAAGTAAATATACCTGAAACTTTTAATTTATTTTGTATATTATAAAGTACATTATTGCTGTGCCAGACTTTTTTATTTTCTATATTTATTTTAGAACATATATCTGTATGTATGTTAAAACGTTGCTTATGAAAAAGACACTCAATCAAAACCTCTGGAAAAAATTAAACTTCCAAGCACAGCCCAATAAACTTAATTCTAATGCCTCAAACTTTTAAATTTTTAAGGGTGAAAAAAAAAGTGAAGAAATAGAAACCGCATATTTTTCAAAATAACAAAACAGTCAAAAATTATATCCATTTCGCAAAACTCATTCATAAATATACATTTTATTTGAAATAAATAAATCTAATATCTGAACTTAAAATAAAATAAAATCCTTTTATAAGATGATGAATTGTAAAGGATGCGAACATCAACATAAATGTGACACAGGATATGAAACGTCCTAACATATAATCAATAAAAACATTTATTTGGTTCTAGGTGCCTAATATTACTAAGTGCTCGACGAAGTTTTAATCTTCTTTTGGCCCTTGATCACTACGGGTCGGGATTTGATTACACCCCTCTTCTTTTTGTTCGTCTGGAAAAGAATTTAATTATTATTATTATTCTTTTTCAGTAGTTTCAGATGTTCGAGAATAAAATATGATTTACGTACTATGCACTTGTGAATTTGTTAATTTTAAATAGAGACGTTATAAAGGACTATTAATTTATTTTGTGTAAAAACAACTAAGTGTATCAAGGTGAATAAATAAATGTTTAAGGACAAAATGTAAAAATTTATATATAACAAATTTTTAACTGGTATTTCTCCAAATTATATAAAAGAAAAAAAATATTAATACATAAAAAGCTTAATAAATTTTTTTAGTTATTAACATTCCTTGCTTTAAAACTTCATAATACGTAATAGATTTATTATATTTACATTATTACAGCAATATAGTATACTATTTTACACCCCCAATGCGTCGATAAACCGAAGCAATAATAAATTGTTCACATTTCATAAAGAAATACAATACTCTCTGGAAAATATCGACGAGTTAAGAAAATTTAACAAATCGAAGATTACTTGCTGTTTTAGTACTAACAATCGCTATTTCCTTACGAACAACTCCCACATAGAAATTGACTACAAACTTTACCCAAAACTTTTGCCGAGTGTGAATCAAATGAAATCATTCTGTAAACTTCACCTTTAGTGAGTTGGCGGTGGACTATACATGTTCTTGAATCACCAAATGCAGGACAGTAAGCCGGAGGGGGAGAGGGGGGGACAGTCACGCAATTAAGTTTTGAAAGCAAAGCATCTAGAAAATGGGGAAAATAGCTTCGAATTTTAGAAAAGCCGACGACGTTCAAATATGGCCGATTTCATAATTGGTTGTTCCAACGATGTTCAAACTATTGGCATATGACCGACTCTTCAGAGTTCGTTGCTTCTATCTCTTTACTTTATAAATGCTCTAATTCAAATGTAGAGGTTAGAATCTAACCCGTATGTGTGTCCGAAGCGTTTGAGAAAACAAAGCTTTGCGAAATCCTTTGAAAACCAAAATCCTCAAGCATAAACAGACTTTAAAATCCAACATTTATTGCTCTATATCAGCGATAATTAACCTTTGCTTTACCACGAACCAACTTAAAATATTTTGTTACTGAGGACCACTTTTAAATTTATTTTTCAGCGAACCACCAATAATAAAATCAACCTAAAAAGCCTAAAGTGCTTCAAATAAATATTTAAAATTTCTCATTTAAGTTTTCTAATATTTAGAGAGAAGGTTCAAGCTTCAAAATTATTCATAGTTTAAAAAAAATGGAAAGATATTATTAATCATTATAATAAAAAACCGTCATATACATGGAGCTAAATTTTACACAAGCAAACAAGCAAGAGAAATTTGTTAAGCGTTTCCTTTTCTTTCATGCTTTCTTTTCTATTTTAACTGCAAAAGATTTTAGCATCTCTTCAAGGCCATTCGCAGACCCCCAGGTGTCGCGGGGATCACAGGTTAAGATACGTGCTAACCAATAAAAGTGTAGAGGATTTATAATAGATTAAAACTTGTAATAATAAAAAATTTTATTAATTTTAATTTGTATTTTAAGTTTAAATTGATATAATTTACTAATATACGCAATTCGCCAATCTACTCGAGAACTAATCTCCGAAGAAGGAATAATTTTACTAATACTTGAAATGAATCTTTACAAACATTAAAATACAACATCCGTACCTGAAATGGTTCAACATACAAACTTTCAAAATGCGTATTTGACATTTGGCAAAATGAAAATCGTTATTAACAATAATATAAAGAATTTCTAATTAACTTGTATAATATAAATATGCCACTAATAATAATAAAATTATTTTTTTTACTCTCAAGCACATTATACATAATTTTTGTGTATATTTTCATGTATATATTTTTTCAGGTAAGTATAAAAATCCCCCTCACACATCTCGTCTTTTTAAAAAGAACATTTTTGCTGTCTAGTTCAATATGTAAATATATAAGGCAATTTTCTTCCACACTTGCTAACAACCTAATGAGAAATTCAGTTATAATCATTCTTACTAGGTAGACTGAAATAATTTTTTTGTTGATTTTCCTTTTTTACTACAGACTTCCTAACTTTCGGACGCCATGCTATCGTTGGGCATACCTCGGCCTTTAAATTTTCTAGTTTTGATTTTTTTTCATATATTGGGTTTTGTGACATTTTTCCCATCAGTAGTCACAAAAATATCAATTAATTAATAACAAACAAACACGTTTTTGGTAGTTGCTCGTTTGCTATTAGATTGACTTTACCTTCCGTTAAAAAATTGAACACTAGTAACGCATACACTACTTTTCTCACTATGTTCTCGTTGTATATGCGCGTATTTTTTTTTCTTAGACATTTTTGAGTAAAGATTTATAAGTATATTATTTGGCTGTAGCATATGAACGGGCCTAACTTCTCCGAAGATCTTCTAAATCACATAATCAATCAAGATCGAAATTTGTGGATGTAAATATCTCTGGTGATTTCTTTAAAGAATTACTGAAGCCAGATTTAAAAATTGGAGTTCATGGGACACATCGCCTGAAGAATTTTCAAGAACCATGGAATTTTATAAAATTTTATACAGGTATTGTATCACCTCAAAAAAGCAATCAACTCAACTGAGCCTCTACGAGTATAAAGGAATTAAAAAATATATAATAAAGAAGGGACAAGATCAACAAATTCGAACAAAGAAAAAAAAATCAAAAACTTTGATCAAGGTTTAGAAGAATCAATTTTGTAGATGTAAATTTACATGGGACTACATCTAAAAAAACAACAAAAAAACAACCGTGTATATAAGTTTATATATATAAAATCATGCGGCCCAATAAAATTCATAATAATTATGGTATGCCGTGCACAAAATACTACCAAAAAAACTGGACTAGTAATGATAATAATGGAAATACTACTATTTAAGCTAAAGATACGCAATTATTTACTTACATCCGAAAAATTTGGGACACCCTGAAAGCGCAAAAATACGAACGAACGAAAGATATAAACCAATGTATTTACTAATTAATTAAAACAAAAATATACGAATATATATATGTATATAATGACTTAAAAAATGATGTATTTACACGGTTATTTAAAATAACTTAGGACAATAAAATGTAAACTTACCTTTTTAGTAACCTGAATTTTTCTATTTTTCACAACTCTTTTTGAATGAGGAATTTTTGGTCTATTAAATTCATCAGCTTTCTTCACTCTAGAAGGAAGAAATTAAAAAATTGCTACAATGGGAATAGTGGCCCCCCCTTCCAAAAAAAATAAAAAAATAAATAAATGAAAAATTTATCATGATGTAAATGAAATTACATCAAACAATAATGGTTAACTTTCAGAAAACCTGTAAATTCTTCAAGTGAATTTGAATTTCCATGTGTACATTAGCTTTCTAAAGCAGAAGAGTATTTGTAATTCCTTAAATAAAGAATTCGTTAATTGATAATGATATGAAACATTTTACTGTCAATTTTTTTTTTAAATTACTGCTAAAATATGTGGGAAAAAAAGACAAGAGATTCGAGATGCAATCCTAAATAAAATAAAAAAGGTGGAATGAAGCTCTATGTTAAATATATTTACCTATATATCCTAACAAGCCAATGTTCTGTAGTGTAAGCTTCTTCCAAGTACTTTAGTCTGATATCTTTGTTACCGATCACGGCATTACGGGTTCGATCGTAACCGGAAGGTGTTCTGTAATCGAGCTGAAAGGAAAAAAGTTACATTTTCAAAATATTTTCAATTTTTAACCAAGAACAGTATAACAACTCCAGAAACATTTAACAATAAAATGTGGTCGAAAATTATTTTTTTCAATGGAAGCCTAGTTTAATATACTATTTTATTTTATTTTATTTTTAAATCTTTCCTTAGGCCTCAATGATATGGCTATTATTGAAACTTGTAAATAAATGTTTTTTTTTTTTTTTTAAATAATTTAATAATAATTGCAGTAGCTGGAGTTTTAAAGAAAGATTTAAAATTAAAGTAGACTAAGAAATTTGGTTAAATTTTTAATGGCAAATAAAGAACTGATTTCAAAATAAATTGAAAAATTAGAACATTTTACAACCAAGCACAAACATTTTCAAGGTTTACATTATTTCAAAAGATGTAAAAAAAAAAAATTAATGAAGAGAGATCTGAAATGGTTGCACTAAATACGAGAGGGTCGATTCTTTTGACGGCATGTAGTAAGATGGTTAAAAAGAGGTTTCGAAAAAAAGCGGAGCAAGAAATAAGCAAATAAGGGGGAAAGTGTTGTGTCGCATACAAGAATTCGCAAAGAAATTTTCTTGTAATTTTTAAAAAATTAAAACCCAACGCTATTGAAAGTGACAGCAGCGTGAATTTTGAATTTCAAAACTGGGATATTTACCAGAGATTTTAAACATCCCAACAATCATAATACAAGTATGCAAAGTAAAAATGAAAATATTCTAGCTTAAATGAATAATCATTTAGAAAAAGGTAGAAATTTTGAAAAATTAGTCAAAAATAGTCATTTCGAAATGTTAATTAATACTAGGTAAAAAAATGTTAAAGAAATGACTCCTATCTATGTTGAGTATTTGGAAATCCTGGAAGAGAAACATTCAATCTCACATCATTAAACATATAAGATTATGCCCTGGACTAAAACGGCTTAATCCATATTAAATCAAGTTTTTACATCATACCCGTGGGTAAGAAATTTATTTCTTTACATGCTAAGAAAAAAAGGGGATGGGGTGAGGGGTTCCGATGTGTTAAAGATGAAATAAGGGTTAAGTGCCCCCATAAATGTCCCAAACAATGAAAGAGTCCACTACCCAAATAAAAATTCTAACATTTCAAATCACAGAGCTTAGTTTATAATTTAGGGTAAGACCCTCTACTGCTTATGTTACTTTATTCATAGTTTAAAATACATAAATTTAATTTAATTGGATCTGCAAAGGCCAAAGCGCGATATAAAATTTAACTAAAAATATTTTTACACCTTGCTGCACGTTAAGATAATGCTTAATGGTCACACACACAAAAAAAATCATTAACGTGACGAAATAAAACTGAAAAGACATACACACCTTCAACTCTCCAAAACGGTAATAAGAAAGTTTGTACATTAAGCAGTTGAGGAGGATTGGAGATCCTTGTTCATCTACACGGAATTCGCCTCGATCAGTAAAATAGTCACTTTCCTGTATATATATATAATATATTATATATATAATATATATATATATATAATATAATAATAATATATAAATATATATTATATATTATTATATATATATATAATATACCTGGGCGGCAGAATTTAAAACTCGACTGGCGATCATGTTGTGGTGCTGGTTTGGCGTAGCCGACCTTAAATTCGATTTCCTGGTCCCCCCGTTACCCCTGTAAAGGGATAAACGCACGTTATATAGGTTTAATTAATATATAGATATATATATAATATATATATATTATATATATATATATATATAATATATATATATATATATATATATATTACTAATATATATATATATATATATATATATAATATATTTAATAATATATATATATATATATATATGCCAAACAGTCATTTTCCTATATACTGAAATACAATCAAAGATGAAATGCACTTCCAAAGATCTTAAGCGCAATAGCTACAGATTTTGAATACAAAAAAGTTATAGTTACCAAGATATAAATTCATTGATAAAATTTTATCACAAATTATAGAGAAAAAAACTAACCTTAATGTCCCTTGGATGCTCTCCTTCAGCGATTCGAACCATCCAAAGGAACTTGTTGATATCGTCACCAGAATATCCGATGACACCGCAAGATTACAAGAACGTAGTCAACATCGAAGGAGGTCATTATCTTGTATGCTGCACTCTCGTTCGAAGACATGGCCTTACCTACGAGGGCAATGTGAGAATTGTTCCAAGTGTTGTTGTCAACCAAAGTGGTTCGATTTGCCATACCAGCTATTTGGTAGCCGTAGTCCCACCAAGACATTACCCGGACATCCGAATCAGTGTTCTGAGAGAGCCAATAGTAAGCTTCTCGGAAATCATCCAGAATTTGCCGTCTAATATATATATACTATATATATTATATATATATATATATTATATATATATTAATATTTATAATATATATTATATATAATTATATATATATATAGATATTATATATTTATATATTGATATATATAATATATATATATTATATATATATATATATATATATATATATAATCATTATATATATATTATATATATATTAGATATATGATATATTATTATATTATATATTAATATATAATATATATATATATATAATATATATATATATTATATATATATATATATTGTATTATATATACTATTTTTTCTCCTTTTCAGATTAATATAGAAGAAAGATAAAAAATTATTGGTATATATTATATTGGTTTATAATCTTTTAATAAGTGAAATTTAAATGAATAAATTAATAACATACTGTAAAAAGTATCTAAGAGAATAATTCAAATATAGTAAACAACAAAGAAAAATAAACAATAGTAGGCAGATATAAAAAGTAAAACTAGAAAAGGAAAAGAAAAGAAATAATCGAAATAAGTAATTTAAAATAAAACAGCAAAAATTTGAAGTCAGAAAGAAATTTAACAACTTTGAGAGTAAAATGAAGGTAACATTTTAAATAATTTTACTTTAAATCTTATAAGTAAAATTCATCATAATCTAACAAACAAAATGGTTAACAGGAGGAAGAACTGCAAGGAAATTTTATCAATAACAATGGATAGGCTAACCATCATGAAAGGAACTATGATAATAAAAGAAAAAAGAGAAACAATAGAAAGAAAGCAAAATGAATTTGATAATAACTAAATTTTGGGGAAAAAAAGAAGTATCTTTTCGAGAAATATATTAAGTTAAAAGTATGGTACAAATACCAAGTATTCAATATGTAAAAGCAAAAATGAAAAAAAAAATGCTAAAAATATATATGAATATGGAAAAAGTCTTAAATGAAAAAGAAATATGAAGAAAATGGAAGTCAATTTGAATTAAAATTTGAAATAAAACGAAAAAAGAATAAAGAACAAGAAAAGTTTCTTAAGTACAACGCTTGGTTGAATATGCACAAAGGAAAGGAGAGTCTTTCAGGAAATGTAGAAGGTATGATAAAGCAAAAAGAGATTGTGAAAAACTAGATGATATTAAACTAAGTGAAAAAGTACATTCATACCTATTGATCAGTAATTCTAATATGAAGGACATGGAAAGACACACACACACTAAAATGATTGTACATAAAAAAAATGCTTTTCTAACAATTCAAGAATCAATTGTAAATATGATAATGGAATCAGTATGCGAAATAGTAGAAAAAGAACGTTATTACATTGAAATTGGTATAATAATAATAAAGTTCTGTAACATATGTAATACAATAATAATATTAACCAAATTCAAGATTATTGAGAGAAAGAACATTTTAATTTCAAATAATCTGGTATTTGTCATCGTTCTATTGATAAAACACAAGATGGGTCGGTCAATGAAGAATATAATATGTGTGTTGGAAATGTAAAAAAGAGGAACATAACAGAAAGAATTGTAAGATAAAATGAACGAATTAGAAGATACATATATCAAATCTATATTTTTCATAAAAAAGAAATGATGAAAAACTATTTATGAAAAAAAAACAAACATTATTTAATACAGAAAGAAGAAATGGATTAGAAAGAGGATTATTAGATGACATACTAAACATTTTTTTCAATAATGATGGAAGATATACTGGAACTAAAGAAATTAAATAAGCCAGAAGATGTAATTCGGCTTATGAACACAGAAGTATCAGAGACCTGTTTGGGAGAATTGGGATTACAATATGATTGATTAGCTGGATTAAGCTGATGAGTGAATTACAATATATAAAGGACACACAAAATTAAAAATGTATGTTTTGTAATTTGGAAAACAGAATTAACATATTAAAGAAATATTATTGCCTTGTAAAAACAAAGGAAAGGTTTTGATTAAAATCAATGTAATAGAGGGTGTCATACCTTATAATGAAAATCAGCATGAAAAGAATGAAATTAAAGATTAATATTGAAGATGGACTGTTGATATTTGGTGATTTGAAAATCTTACAGAAAGTGCAGGACCATTTGATTGAAGGAGGGACATTCTGCATACTAAATTGATAGAAAACAAAAGAAAACAGTTGGATTAGTCAATTTAAAGAAATTGGAATAAATAAAAAGATAGAAAAGAAACATTGAAAAAACTCAAAAAGAAGAAATTTGAATAGATAAAATTATTTATGGAGTATGAAGAAGGCTAATGAAAAAAAGAAATGAGAAGATTTTTTGGAATAATTGAAGAAAGTTGTAGAATTAAGTATTAAAAATATTTATAAAAATATAAGAAAATCACCACGCTGTAGTAGGTTTGCCATTAGCAAATAAATTTTGGGTTTTAATAAGCAAATCTTTAACTATTTCCTAGGGGTACTTTATAAAATATACTATAATTTCAAATAAGACCATGCAACAAGATATACACGAGGCAGTGGGTTAATAAACATAAAACATAGTAAAGAAGAAATAGTAAGGTTAGATTGATGAAAATGCGATTGGTATTTCTGGAAGTCCAATGTATATGTTCTGATGCAGGAAAGAATTTCAAACTGAAGATTGAAACTTTTAACTAACACAAATTGAATAAAGATTAATGAGTAAGCGGTCACAGAAGAGCCATGGAGTAATGGTTTATGTGAAATAAGGTAGGTAGGTTTCTTTAAGGAGAATCATTCTAACAAGTAAACTAAGAACGACATGACAACACGAAAGTCGATGGCATGGGCAAGTTTTTGTAAGCAAGGATACAAATTATTGGGATTGCACCAAATCACTTTTTTTGGGAAAGAAACATAGGAAACCAAACATAAGTAGAACCTTTGATGCTAACAGGCAATAAGCAGAAGTGAAAATACAGATAACGTGAAATGAACATGATTAAAGAATTATTAGAAATAATAGAGCACACGAAAATACATTATAAAATGAAGCTCAGAGAAAATAAAACGTGCATTGAGAAGTCAAATAGAGAACACATGTCAAAAATATAAATATAAGGTAAGAGGTTTAGATTACACAAAGAACATTGATAAAAGACAAATGGAGCAGGACCACGCTAATAAATGTGGTATCAGGACGCTGGAAAACAGCCATGTTAAGTAACTGGAGGTACTTTAAGACTTAGTATCGAAAGTTATTTCACAAGAATTCAAAAAGTAAGATTAAATGATAAAACAAAAACTAGAAGATAAAGAAGATGAAATCCGAATGAATATGAAGAAAGAAAAGAACTGAACAAATGATATGAAATAATTTTAAATCAGAATAGTAATGAATACGTGAAGAAAATAAATTTGATAGGGAAGTTGATGAACTGATAATGAAATGAATAATCAAACGAAGATGAAGAAGAAGAAGAAATAGACAATGACAGTATATATGATGGAAGAAATTGATCCAAATAATGTGAAAACTGGTAAATACTATGAAATGAAATTAAAGAATAATGAAGATATATTAAATTGTTATGTTATTAGTAGAGCTGGCAAAGCAATTAGTATAAAAAATATAATAGATGTTATAACATACGTAATTTAAATACAAATAGAATATATGATATAGATTTGAAAGAGTTTGAAAAAATGTATGTATTAGATGTAATTGAAAATGCGAAAATAGGCGGAGGAAGAATCGTTGGATGAAAGTGAGGAGATAATAGATTGTGAAGATATAAGATGAAGATGAGGAGGTAAATCAGAGTTATTATAATCATCTAATGGGGAAATTAAACAAGCAAAATGAGAGAGATAGAAAAGTTGGAGTAAGAACATGTTTTGAAGAATAGACGGATAAAGGTGAAAGAGCAATTAATGAAGGATGGGTAATTAGTGAAAAATAATTGCAAAATAACGAGAAAAATTAAAGCTAGATTGGTAGCTAAAGAATATGAAGAAACAGTGGAAGAAAAACAGATCAGCCAACTGTTGTCAATCTGAAAGCAATGAAATGATATTAACCAAAGCACAGAAACAGAAATGAAAAAATGCTATGGATATTTAAGCAGCATACTTACAATAGATACAATAACAAGAAAGTATATCTAAGACCCACCAACAGAATTTGATAATGGTAAACTATGGAGAAGGAATAACGACAGTATATGGATTGGCAAGATTGCTGCTATGATGTGTAATTTAATATTTGCAAAATGACAATTACTTAGTTAGGGTCTTAAAAAGTAAAATGGACACCAACACATATATATTAAGAAGAGGATTAAGGTAATAGTCGACGGGATTATTAAATTCACTGTAGACTGAATATTTTAATGGTAGGGAAGTAAAAAAATTTGAAGACGAATATACTAAATAAATTAAAAAACATTTTTGAAATAGGAGAAAGTAGTTCGGAATCATTTAATGAATTTGGGATGTTCAATTATGTCGCAGAAAGAAAACATGATAATAATGGAGCAAAATAGTTACTGGCACAAGATTAAAAGTTTAATTGTAATAAAACAAAAGATAAATGGATAAAAATTCCCATGAGAAGTTAAAATATAGCATAAATAATAGTTAAAAGGAATTTGATGGAAAGAAACACAAGACCAGACTTATCCTATATAGTTAAAAAAATCTAACAGATTAGAAGAAGAAAATAAGTTATTAATTTAGAATAAGTATAATAGAAATTTCAATTTCTAACCTTTATTAAATAATACAAAATAAATAATGAGAAAATTTGATAAAACTTCATAACTAATTGTTGATTGCTATCATTTGCTAACAGAGAAGTGAATAAAACACACTAGTGATGTATACTTTTTTTGCTGAAGATACAAAAGAAAATGATACCTAATGTGGAATCAAAGAATCAAAGAAAGTTAATCATCTCGAGTTATACAGCAAGCAATAGTTTGCTTGAAGGAATAGAACAATCATATTACAAAAAATGTGGGAAGAAATTATATAAGATATACATATAGATTATGAGAACTGTATAGTAAGACACTTGT
>JABUQX010084649.1:0-5000 GCA_015478945.1 Trachelipus rathkii
ATATATATCTATATATATATTAATATATTATTAAAACTATATACCTAATATATATTCGACTATATAAATAAATGCTAATACTATAATATAATATATAATATATATATATATATAATATATAAATTATATAGTAATATATAATATATATATATATATACCAACTATACTATACATAATATATATATAAATATTATAATAATATATAAATTTTATATACATTATATATATTAAAATAAATATATAACTATATATATTTATAAATATATAAATATATATATATATATATATATATAATATAATATATATATATATATATAATATATATATATATATATTACTATTATATATATATATATATATATATATATATAATATACTATATATATTATATATAAAATATAATAATATTTTATATATAATATAATATATATATATATATATATATATAATATAATAATATATATACTATAATATATATATATAATACTAATATATATATATATATATAATAGATATACTAATATATAGTTACTAAATATATATATATATATAGTTGTAAAATCCGTCTTTTCTGGTACCATTTATTGTTAAAAAAAAGTAATTTTTTTTTTGTTTTTTATCATATTTTTGAATGTTATGTTGTACATAATAGAATATTATTTTACTCTTTTATATTGTTCCTCATTATTTTGAGTCAATTTTTTCACTAATAAGGCTTGAATTAGTTTTGTTCCGAATGACTGCACAATATAAAATAACTGATTTAATGATTCAAGCATAAAACTTAGAGTTTAGATTTTCAAAATTTTTAAAATTTCGAGCTTAAATTTTTTTTTTCAAAAGAATTATTCAAATCTAAAGAATTTTTAGCGTTACATTTATGAATTTTTTTCCAATTTAATATTAAAAACATAATTAAATAAAACCTATCGTCTCTAATGTATAAACATTCAAAATCAGATATTTATGTAGTTTAATTGAGAAAAACTATTTTCACAACTATTAGTAATGACATTTGCTCTGAATAATAAAAATATTATTTATTAGGGTAATTGAAATCCTATTTATATTATTAGATATATTATAATTTTTGTGTTTTTGAAATATGTCGATATCTATTTCATTATATTATATATATTATATATATACTTATACATTATCATATATATATAAAATATAGTATATATATAAATATAAATACTATATATATATATACTGATATATATAACTATATATATATATAGTAGATATCTATATATAATAATATATAGTTATATATATATATATGTAAATAGTATATAATATATATATATATTTATATATTATATATATATATATATATATATATATATCTATAACTATATATATAGTTATAATATATATTATATATATAATATAATATATATATATTGTAATATATTTGTATATATATATATATATATTATATATATAATATTATTATATACTTATATTATATTATAATAATATATAATATATATATAATACATATATATTATATATTATTTAATATATTATATAAATATATATAGATATATTATAATATATATATATAATATATATATATAGTATTATATATATTATATATAATTACATATATATAGTATATGTATATATATATATCTTATATGTATATATCTATATACTAATATATATATATATATAATATCATATATATATATAGATATATATATAATATATATAGATATATAAATATATATATATTTATATATATAATAAATTATATAATATATATATATATATATATATTATATATATATACTCATAATATTATATATATATATATATATATACTATATATATATATTTAGTATATAATATTTTTATTAATTTATTTATTTATTTATCTGTATATTTAATATTATTAAAATTTATTTTTAAAATTAATATAAATATATAAATTACTTACGTCTTACGTCCTTCCCTTTCAGGGGGGTGGGAAAAAAGGGGGGGGCCCCTTTTTTACCCGGGCGCCTGTCAGCGGAGACCAAACATCGTTTCCACGCAGTCCTTTCCAGAAGAACACCATCCATCCTCCATCAGCTGGCGCATCTCGGGCAGTCCATGTCTTCTCAGGGCTCTCTCAACGCAATCTTTCCATCTTTCCCTCGGTCTTTCTCTCGGCTTACTTCCTCCACTCTCCACCATCACTTTCTTCTCGCGACTCGTTCTTCCGGCATCCTTACTCTATGCCCCCACTATCTCAATCTCGCCGAATCTATCCTGTTCAACACAGGCACCACACCAACTCTCTCCCTAACCCATTTGTTTCTCACTCTATCTCTCCTCGTCTTTCACTATCGTCCTCAACACCTTCATTTCAGCAGCCTCGATAAGTTTTTCCTCTCTTCCTGTAATGCTCCATGTTTCTCCTCCATTATGTCAATGTGGGTACCAATATGCTATCAAATATAATCTTCTTCCTTTTATATCCATCACCCGATTCTTCATAATTGGATATAACGCTCTCATTGCCTTCCGTATTTTTCCATACTTGCCTCCACTTCCCCTACACAACCTCCCTTTACTTGTAAATACCGCCACCCAGGTAAACAACTGATCCACATTTTATCAATCTGTTCAGTCATCAATGACGATCATCCACTTTCTGCTTCATTGCCTCTCTACCCACTCTCCATTATTCACTGTCTTTTACTGTATTCATCTCTAAACCAATCTCCTTCAAATCTTCGTTCAACTTCCATGAAGCTCCTCTCAATAACTTCCTCCTCCCCAACCTCCAAGCCAAATTCAGTCCACATATTTACACCAATTATATCACATCCCAGATTCGGAAATTCCTCTTCTAACCTTTCTGATATACTACATCATAAGTAAGCTAGTAAAGAAGTAGGGAGGACAGGACCTACCCTGTCTGACTCCCGTCGCCCACCTCCAAACCCATTTCTCATTTTTACAGTCCGGTTACTCACTTACACTCACAAAAACGCTATACAAGCTATTATGCTCTCCTCAGTCTTTCCTCAACTCCGTACACTTCCCCCAACATCCCCAAAGTCTGGCTCTGGGTACCAAGTCAAATGCCTTTCTTAGGTCCAGGAAGGCTATATATGCTCTGTTTTATTAAATTCCCAGCTCTTCTTCAACACTATTCTTTAAAGCAAACAACAGATCAGAAGTACTCCTGCCCTTCCTGTACCCATATGGTTCCTCCCAACATGTATATATAATATATATATATATATAATAAATTTAAATAATTTTTATAATAATAATTTATTATAAATTATATAATATATATATATATATATATATATATAGATATATAATATATATATATATATATATATATTTTTCAAAAGTCCCTAGGGGTTGAACCCTTACCCTTTAGGTTAGCAAGAGTGTTACCCCTTAACCACGATGACTAAAAGGAAATCTACCAGGTTCCACTTAAAGCTTTGCTTCCCAAGAGTGAAGGCATGCCGTTGACATCTAACCTCCAGACAGAGTTCTTTCCCCGTCCACACTCGGGCAGAGTAAACACTTGGTAAATTTTTAATCGGGGGAAGCAAATAGGTATTACAGACATTTGCACTTAAATCGTGCATTTATTTTGTATATTTTCAAAAGTCCCTAAGTGGCGTTTTGAACCCTACCCTTTAGATGTTAAGCCAAGATGTTAACCCATTAACCACGAGGACTAAAAGGAAATCTCCAGGTTCCACTGAAAGCTTTGTTTCCCAAAGAGAGTGAGGCATGTCGTTGACATCTAACTTCCAGACAGATCTCCCCGTCCCACACTCGGGTCAGAGGTAACCACTTGGGTAAAATTTTTTCATTCGGGAGCTTAAATAGATATACAGACATTGGGCCACTTAAATCGTGACAATTTATTTGTATTTTCAAAAGTCCCAAGTGGGTTGAACCCTACCTTTAGGATGTTAATCCAATTAGTGTTGCCCCTTACCACGATGGACTAAAAGAAAATCTGCCAGGACTGAAAGCTTTGCTTCCCAAGAGGAGTGAAAGTATGTCGTTGACATCTAACCTCCAGACAGATCTCCCCGTTTACACTCGGGTCAGAGGTAACACTTGGGTAAATTTTTAATCGGGAGCTAAATAGGTATACAGACATTTGGCACTTAAATCGTGCATTTATTTGCATTTTTCAAAAGTCCCTAAGTGGGTTTGAACCCTTACCCTTTAGGATGTTAAGCCAAGAGTGTCACTCCTTAACCACGATGGACTAAAAGGAAATCTGCCAGGTTCCACTGAAAGCTTTGCTTCCCAAGAGGAGTGAAGGCATGTCGTTGACATCTAACCTCCAGACAGATCTTCCCGTTCACACCCTGGTCAGAGATAACACTTGGGTAAATTTTTAATCGGGAGCTAAATAGGTTTATAGACATTTGGCACTTAAATCGTACATTTATTTGTATTTTAAAAACTCGCCTAAGTGGGTTGAACCCTACCTTTAGGATGTTAGCCAAGAAGTGCACCCTTAACCACGATGACTAAAAGGAAATCTGCCAGGTTCCACTGAAAGCTTTGCTTCCCAAGAGGAGTGAAGGCATGTGGTTGACATCTAACCTCCAGACAGATCTTCCCGTTCACACTCGGGTCAGAGATAACACTTGGGTAAATTTTTAATCGGGAGCTAAATAGGTTTACAGACATTTGGCACTTAAATCGTACATTTATTTGTATTTTTCAAAAGTCCCTAAGTGGGTTTGAACCCTTACCCTTTAGGATGTTAAGCCAAGAGTATCACCCCTTAACCACGATGGACTAAAAGGAAATCTGCCAGGGTCCACTGAAAGCTTTGCTTCCCAAAGAGGAGTGAAGGCATGTCGTTGACATCTAACCTCCAGACAGATCTTTCCGTCCACACTCGGGTCAGAGGTAACACTTGGGTAAATTTTTAATAGGGAGCTCTAAATAGGTTACAACAATTTGGCCACTTAAAACGTGCTTTATTGTATTTTTCAAAAGTTCCCTAG
>JABUQX010084649.1:12500-15000 GCA_015478945.1 Trachelipus rathkii
GAATAATGTTTTGGGTGGGGTGAGTAAGAGCTTTAGATTGATTGTGCTGGATGACCTAAATGGCTGGATAGATGTTCAAAAAAGGGATGGTATGACAGGTGTCTTTGAGGTGATGAGTGAAAATGAGAATACATTTCTGTGAGGATAAGAGATAGGATGTATATGTTTAAGTAATGCTTTCTTCAAACACAAGAGTTTTCATTAGTATATTAGTATATTGGTGTAGTTAGAGATGGTATCGAAGTGAAAAGTATGAATGATTTTCTGTAGGTGAAGAAGGAGATGTTCAAGTATGTGAGAGATGTTAAATCAGTTAAGGGATTTTGGATAGGAATTTTATATCATTATGTTGTTTTAGGTAAGATTAAGTTAGTAAGGGCTTGGATGGAGGGGATGGTAATAAGGAAGGAAGTGGGAAGAATTTAGAGTGAGAAGTTAAGTGATCAAGGAAATAAGGAAAAGTATTTAAGAGCTCTTGCAAATAAATCAGTTGAATGTAAACGAGATTAAACTGAAAAAATATGGACGCAAATGAAGGAAGAGTTTGTTAGTATATATATATATATATATTATATAATATAATATATATAATAAATATAAATATATATAATATATATATATATATATTATATATATATATATTATATATAATATATATATATATATATATAATATATATATATATATATATATATATATATATATTTTGGGGAGGTGGTTGTGCTAAAGTAGGAAGTAAGAATGTTAGAACGAGTGTGAAATGAAGAGGTGATGCAAGCGGTTAAAAGTAAAAAAGAAGTGTTGCTGAATGTACTAAAAGCCAATGATGAGGTTTCAAAAGAAATGTGCTTGGAATTATATAAGAGGAGAAAAAGGAAGACTAAAAGTTGCAACGGGGGAGAAAAAATAATGTAGATGAACAGTTTGGAGGGAGGAGGAATGGGGACTTACAAAGGAATAGGAAGCTTTTCTGGAAGGAAGCGCGAAAGATTAAGAATGAGAGTAAAAAAAATCTGTATAGAATAATGAATATGGATGGAGATTTCGTAACTGATGAAATGGATGTGAGAAGAGTGTGGGGGCAACACTTCGAAAATCTGCATAACATTGGCAGTAATGAAGAGGCGATAGTGAATGTGAGTGGGTTTGATGGTGCAAGAAGAAATAGATATTTTGGGGATGAGGTAATTTGTAAGGAGGAGGTAATAGGTAGAGTCAGAAAGTTGAAGAATGGTAAATCTGCTGGCATAGATGGAATTACTGGTGAAACGATCAAGAATGAAGGAGAGATGGTGATTGAATGGATTTGGAAGTTTTGTAATAAAACGTTTATGGACGGTATAGTTCCGATGGATTGAAGGAGAGCAGTAATATTACACTTATTTAAGGGTAAGGGAGATAAGGGGAACTGTTGGAACCATATGGGAATAAGTTTATTGAGTATTGTAGGGAAGATATATGCTGGTATTTTGGTTGAAAGAATACGTTGAGTGACTGAGGAATAGATTGGTGAAGAACAAGGAGCGTTTAGAAGTTCGTGGATAAAATTTTTAAATTGAAACAAATGATTGAGAAAATGAAAGAGAAGAATAATAAATTATGTTTAGGCTTTATGGGCTTCCAGCAGGCGCATGGCAGGATTAATAGGGAAGCTCTGTGGTAGGTGTTAGTGATATATGGCGCTGGTGATTGGCTTCTGAATGGAATTAAAAGTATGTCTGACGATAATGATAAATGAAGCTGAAAGTGATTGGTTTAATATTAATAGCGGAGTAGGGAAGGGATTTGCTATGTCTCCTTGGTTATTTAATTTGTATATGAGATGGGGTTATGAAAGAATTTGAGGTAGGGAGTGGCAGGGGAAGGTGTTAGAATGATGGAGAATGGAAGAGAGTGAAATGTGCCCTGCTTATTGTATGCTGATAATTTGGTTTTGTGTGGTGAAACTGAAGAGAGTTTGACAGGATTTGTAGAGAGGTTTGTCAGGGTGTGTAAAAGTAGGGGTTTGAAAGTAAATATAGATATGAGTAAGGTTATGGTATTGAGTGAGGCGAGTTCGCATTGTGAAGTCATGTTAGATGGCTAGCAACTGGAACAAGTATCTGAGTTTAAAAATTTAGGATATATGTTGGATGAAAAGGGAACGGATGATGCAGATTGTAGTAAGAAAGTTGTGAATAGTAGGAAGGTGGTTGGTGTAATTAAATCCTTGGTGGATGTGAAGGGACTAAGTCTTGAGTGCGCTAGGGTTTTGCATGAGAGTATGTTGCTACCTGCGTTAATGAATAGTAGTTAAACTATAGTTTGGAATAAGAGGTATAGATCTAAGGTACAATGTGTTCAGATGGACAATCTTAGGGGCGTGTTAGGTGTGAGAAGAAATGATAAAATGAGGAATAAACCCATTGGAGAGTTCTGTGGTGCGAAAAAAGGAGTAAATGAGAGAATAAACGAGAGTATATTGAGATGGTTTGGTCATGTGGAAAGGATGGGTGATAGT
>JABUQX010084649.1:17500-22500 GCA_015478945.1 Trachelipus rathkii
ATGCCTCAACTCTTTCATATACAGTCATTCTGGCAATGTCCGGCCTTTGATTTGGTCTTAGAATTTCTGGTTGTCCCCCAACTCTGGTAGGATCTGATAGGCTTCTTTCTGGCCTATGCCTACTGAAGGAGATATAATATATATAATAGTATATATAGTATAATATATATAATATATATAATATATATTATAGTATATATGATATATAATATTATATATATATTATAATATTATATATTATACATTATATATATTATATATATATATTATAGTAATATATATATATATATATATATAGTATATATTATATATATATATATTATATATATATTATATATATATATATATAATATATATATATATATATATATATATATTATATAATATTTTTTTTATATATAATAATATATTATATAATATATATATATATATATATATATATATATATATATATTAATATATTATATTATATATATATATATATATAATATAATATATATATATATAGTAAAAAGTCATTATGATGCCCTTTTTTCTTTCTCTCCGTTGTATAGACAGTCCATATTTACATCATTACTCATTTGCCAAAAGTAATCAACAGATAATATCCGATTAAGTTAAATCAACTCAACTTTTGAGTTCAGATAAAGTTTCAATTAATTGAATTATAAATTTGAAAACTCAAATTTTTAAGTTATTTAACTCAAATTTGAGTTTTAAGAGAGCTTTCAATATTGATTCATGTATGACACTAGCCCTCAATTTTGAAGTTACTTTGACTTCTTCGGATTATTAATTGTACACATATTTTTAGATGCCTTTTCATGTTATTTGTTTTTTACTTTTCATACATTTCAGAAATCTTTACATTTAATAATTAGAAAAATTTTGCTTTTTAATTTGACCTTATCCTATAAATTGGTATAAAGAAAGTCTTGATGATCATTTTATAACTCTCCCAACGGCCAAACGTAAAGACACTACCTCACCAAACACTTAGCACTTTTTATACAATTTTTATCAAGTTATTATTCATACAATCCATCACTTATTTCTCATTTCTCATAACATACATAACTTCTCCATGTAGCAAGAACTTACTTTTATTCTTTCAATTTAACTTCCCAACTTTTTCATCCTTCCACGTTCTGCTCTTTCAAACTATTAGTAATAAACATTAAAATGTTTGTTCATTAACATCCAAAGTCTTGGCGGCTAGATGGGAATGAGATAGATATATAGATTGTATCAACGGCGTAGCTTGAATTTTTTATATTGGAAGGCTTGAAAACAGTTTTTGTTTAGATAAAAAGGGTTTATTATATATATATATATATATATATATATATATATATATATATTATATATATATATATATATATATATATATATATATATATTTTTATATAATATATAATATTTTAAGCCGGGTTGAAAACATACAAAAGTTGTAGTGCAGATTTGAAACAACTTTATTTTGGTGCTCACTTCAGATACAAACTGAAATGTGTTAAAAGTAAGCTCTTCAAGATTTGTTTTCATACCCCAACTTTACCTTGAATCTTTTTATTTAAAAACAAAAATATATATATAGCCAGATATACAGTATAGCTTAAATATCCTTACATTCTTACATGCTAAACAACCTGCATAGTACAAAATCTCATAGAAAATCAGATTTTGTCTGTACTGAAGGTATTTCGATTCGAGAATGTTTGGTTTGTAGTATTGCACAATGTCGAGAAGTATGACCAACGACCCTACTAGAAACAGCGGAAACATCTTTGACATTTCTTTCAACATCGACCGAATGACACGGATACTTTGGTAGGAGAATTTGTTGATTACTAACCAAAATATCATCACTAATATCATTCAAGGGTAAGTGGTGGCGTGTTGTTATTAGTTGCTCATCTGGTTCTCCTATGTTCCTTATCAGTTTCATGTATTATGCTGCGTTGAGATTGACGGTTTAGCTGGGCCTTTATCAAAGCAGCGAACTTGCACGATTGGGTGGACGGAAATTTTCTTTCTTGTCTTGACAGAATCTTGTCTGACAAATGAAAATCTTCTTTATTGTTTCCCCGTTCATCTGCAAACTACCAGCTAGTCAACAAGTTTTTCTGGATGACAAAAAATAGGAGTTGTTTAGGAGCACTGGAGAAATGATTTTCTGATCCTCAGGGGAAAATTTTTTATACCGTGGTACCATAAAAGTGAAAAGTCTTTGCACATCTTGACAGAAGGGATGGGAGCGGATATAGAACCAAATGGGGACATAGAAGTTCAGTACGAATCGTACCAAACGCCTCAGATCATCAGATGCGGATTCTGTTGAACCGTACAATCGAAGCAGTCTGTTAGCTTTAGTTAGCCACCTTGCATGGCTTAAGGCACCCGGCTGTGCAGTTTTCAAATACCGGATATTATTATGATCTGCATTTTGTACCCCTTGCTGAATTAATTAACTGATTTTTAGTATATACAGCTGGTCAGAACTTAGATCTTTCTTAACTTTTTCAGGAACATCAACTACAGAGCCTGGAATTGGTTGAAAATTAATGATGGGTTTGGTCTGAGAATCAAATGAGAGCAGTTTGGTTATAGGTCCTTCATGTGACAATGGGCCAGTTGTCTTCCCATCAACAACACTAAATAACTTCCTCCTGAGTGGCAGTTCATTAAAATGCAACATGCATATGAGCCATTGAAGTGGTCTTTTTAGAGAATGTAACTTGCCAACAGTGTGCATTATTCCATTCTTGTTCCCGATTCAAGGAGTTTCATCGCAAATCACTGCTCTTAAAGTCTCTGTAGATCTTGTTCGTTCAATAATACCCAGATTTTCATTAAATACATCTCGAGATCTTCCTGAGTTAGGACTAACGTGATCGATGTAACATGCATCTGGAAATGACACTAGCACGTAATGTTCTTCTCTAACTTTTCTTCGCACACCTCCAGTATCGACAAGTGTTTCATCTATTTTTTCCATCGAAACCAATGCAGACCATACCTCTGTGTTGCAGCAAATGCTTCTCTGACTGTTTGTCTCTCCAGTATTTTCTTTGGCGTTGTAACTTACTTGGATCAACAACGTTTTTTGGTGACAGAAGTCCGAGGTCCTTGAGGGCATTAACTATGAGACATGCATCTCTATTGCTCACATTTGTCCTCTCTAATGCTTTACACAACTCAGGATACTGGTTTCTATTTTGAGGGTGACATTCTTTCATTTCTTCTGATTCTAAGGAAAATGATTCTTCTAGCACATCACTCTCACTGCCTGATAATTCAACTGAACGTACACATTTTTGCGTATCTTTGTGTCTCATCTTACTTTCAAATGTCAACCGTTTCCTTTTCCTTTCCTGAAGTTTCATGTTTTTCTCTGTTCTTTCCTTGTCCACCTTTCCTATTATCATGCGTCTTGAAGTGTTTTGAATCAAGGCGCAAAATTGCCAATTCCAATACAGGGATATTCTTTTCATTGGGACATCTGGCATGTGATTACGTTCGACCTATACCAATTATTAGGAGAGAGCACAACTTGCACGCGGCTTAAGTGGTGCGTGGAAGGAAGACGAGGAAAATGATTTTATTTGGTAATCTTGATATTTAGAAGAAGATTGTTTATTTCTTGAATATTTCATCAAATCATTGACATTCACTATTAGTCTCTTCACTTTCACTATAACACTTTCAAATTCTATGTTGGAATGCCTGCTTTATTGTATATGCCTTTAACTTCTGTTGCCACTAACTTTGCTAGATGAGTAACACTGGCATCTTTGTTGACTACTTGATGGAACTGGTAGGCTCAAAAAACATCCTCAGCCAGTGGTAGCTGATTTTTGACAAGTGGTTGTGGATAACCGAATATTACATGCCTGTCTTTATGCCTTGTTGCACATGCCATGATACGTCTTGCAATAATAGTAATAAACACGGCACCCACAGGACTTATCTCAAACGTCGAATAGTCTGGATCTGAAATGAGACAGAAATAGCTCTCAAATAGTATTAAAACCAAATTTTGAAGAACAAAGCATATAAAATTCATAACTTAAAAATAATAAAAAACGATGTCAAAACCCTTTTAAAAAAACTAAAGTTGGGCCCCCTAGACATTGAGTAAATGCAAAATGATTTTTTTGTCCCACTACAGGGAAGCCAAGGAGCACCAATTTGACCATGTTTGGTTATCCACCAAGAAATTCAACCCAGCTTAACTATATAATATAACTATATATATATATATTATATATTATATATATATAATACTATATAGTACAGCAGACTCTATCGCGTATTATAGTATAGTGCATGACAGTATGTATATAGCTATAATATAGTTGACGATACTCTTTGTATAATAGATATATGTATAATATTATAGTCTTGAAGTTAGTATTATATATTATAGTATAGCTATCAGATAACGATAGGATTAAGGAATAGTCGAGTGGTCAGAAGCGAGTAGAGTACGATAGGAGTAGATTAAAGATAGGATAAGATAGGGGATTTAGATACGATAGATTTAAGTAGATAGATAATAGATAGTAGCATTAGATAGATAGATAGAAATAAGACTTAAAAGAATCTGAGATAAATAAAGGAGATGAAAGATTAAACAGAAAAAAACATAAAACATTAATTAAGAAAAGTATATAAGTGTACTTTTTAATTTCATCAGTACACGAGTAACTATTTTTAATTGTTTTTTTTTTTTTTTTTTTATAAAAATGAGTGAAGAGTTGCTTCAAACTTTTTTTATTAAGCGTTATTATTTCTCTACTTAAAGTTAATTAAATGCTGGTTAAGAGTTGAATCGAAATCTCGAGCATTTTGTTACTTCTTCTTAATTATTCTGCAAGGTCGTCTTCTTTCTTATTTTTATTTTATTTCTATTTCTTACTTCCTCATTTATACGTCTTTATTTCTTCTTTCTCAGTAGTATTCTGTCTTATTTCTTCGTTTTACTTCTCATTTTTTTTTTT
>JABUQX010084649.1:27500-32500 GCA_015478945.1 Trachelipus rathkii
TCGACGGCTCTAATGTCTCACCTGTAAACAACATAAATATTCTTGGACTGACATAAATAGTGAATTGTTTTGGAGATCTTCAAATCAAATCGGCTTTGGCTAAAATGGTCTCATGAAAGCTGAAATTCTGTTTTCGAGATTTCCGCGGAATTTTTCTTCTGCTCAGTAACTCCAGTTATATAGGGGTCTTGTTCGCCCCTGTATTGAATAATGTTATCACATTTGGGGTGGATCCGGTTTCCACCCTCCTTTTGGATAGTGTTGAGGTCTAAGGCTAAGAGACTAATAAACCGTCCAATACTTTCTAATTCCTTGATCCTCTTGCTCTGCGAGTTGATATCAGGGCCATTCTGCGTTACGATTGGGGACAATCGGCATGGTGCTCGAGACAATTGGATCTCCCACATTCCTAACCACTGCGCGCCTCGTAAAAAACAAAGGTGCTTCTCGTCATTGACTATTGTTGTGAATATTGGATACACACAGGTTACCTCCATTGGTGGTGCCTCCTTCTTTCCAGCCACATTTGTTTTGTTGAACTAATTTGCCTTCATCCATTTTTCCTGCAGTATTCAATCTTCCTCTCTTTTAAGCCTCGCGTCTAACGCCCACCATGAGGGAATTGCAATTAGACAAGGGACTGGGTGAATTTACTTTCCTTTATGTTTTTTTTCTTTTCATTCTTTTTTGTATTTTTGTTTTGCCCCCTCCTTTTGAAAAGGCCCGTCCGTGAATGTTGCAATCGTAATATATATATATATATATATATATATTATATGATAATATATATATATTATATATAATATATATATATATATATATATAATATTATATATATATAATATATATATATATATAATAATAATAAATTACTGATTTATTAGTGGTCGTCGTCCTATGTGTGGCTCGCCAAAAAAATTTAAATTCTTAATTTGCTCGCGATAGACTAAAGGTTGGGCACCACTGGTGTATACAGTAGCATAATAATATTAAAATATATTGATTAGTAGTGATTGATAGTGAAATATAGTGAATTTTTGTTTGAAATAAGTGTTAAGCTTTTTAATAATAATTTTAATAACGATAATAATAATAATAATAATAATAATAATAATAATAATAATAATAATAATAATAATAATAATAATAATAATAATAATAATAATAATAATAATAATAATAATAATAATCATATTATATGCATGTGTGTATCTATGTATGTATTTGTTGTATATGTATATATATGTTTTTTTCTGTATTTTATATTTACTTATACTAAAAGCGCCCGGTAACTCAGTGGTAGAGAACTCGCCAATCAAAGCGGAGGTCCCAGGTTGGCTGGTCGGGTGGGACAATGTGAGCTATTCTCTCATTGGGCTTGGCATCGTCATGCTCAGACGTTAATTGAGTACACCCCCTCCTAGATTGGGGCTCTGCCCGTTAGCGGTGGTTTTAACCTTCTGTAATATTTATAGTAATATTATATATATATATATATATATATATAGTATATATATATATATATATATATATATATATTATATTATATAATATTATATATATATTATATTATATATATTATCTACACGTGGAAATGTATTGTTAAAATAGAATTTAATAAAATAACATAAAGGCAAATATTTAAATAGGTAATATTTTAATTTCGTAATATATATATATATATATATATATAGATTATATATAATATATATAATATATATATATATAATATATATAGGTATATATATATATATATATATATATAATTATAGTTGTAATATATATATATACGTATGTATATATATATATATATATATATATATATATATTATATAATATAATTTTATATATATATATGTATATATATATATATGATATATATATATTATATATTATATATATATATATATATAATATAGATTCCAATGTCTCTTCTGGTGGGCAAAGGCCAAATTCCACCAGAATTAGGGGGAAATTCCAAAGCCAGCTCGAATTCAATTCAAAAGCCGACATGTCCCGATACATGACGTTAGAAAGTGTACAAGCCAAAAGTAGTTGGGAAAATAGATAAGGAGTGTTTGTTCCAGACTTTACCAGTGGAGTGCATGTAAGATTGAGCACGGCGGTTAAGTCTTGGGTCTGAAAGTTGGAAGGAGGAAAAATGGCACCGTGTATTAGAGTGTGTGGCACCAGCAATCCTCAGAGGAAGTGGTATGTGACTGAAACACAACAATGCTCCAACTATTAATTCGAGAAAGTTCAGAGGGTGTTGCTCCAAGCAAACCCCCTTAGTGTGGGTCACTTGCTGTTTGATTGGGTTAAGTTAGGTTGGGTGGGACATATTTCAAAATAAAATGAATAATGAAGAGCAAAGTCATCGACATAGGAGGTGAGAGAGAGAGAGAGAGAGGAGAGGGAAAGGAGAGTAGATGAGGAGAGAGAGAGTAGAGAGAGAGAGAGAGAGAGAGAGAGAGAGAGAGAGAGAAGATCATTAATGAAAATTAGAGAAAGAGAGTTGTTGATTGGGTCGAACAATGAATAAACAACACTATTATATTGACTTAAAGGATGAACGGTGGACGTCAACTGAAATCAGAGAGAAGATCACAAACAGATGGATAGACACCGAAGGGGAATCCTTTAGGATCTAGTTTTTGTACGCAAGACCTGTTATCGAAGGCTTGCGAATATGTTCAGCCGCTACATTAAAAGGTTCACCGAAAAACCAAAGGGCTAAGACTTATCATTCAAATAGAAGGGAAAGAAGATCGCCAGCAGAAAGTTCTTACTATATATAATATATATAATATAATATATATATATATATTATATATATATTATATATATATTAATAATATATATAATATATATATATATATATATATATATACCGAGGCTCAATCGGTAGAGCCACAGAGTCGACATGGAAAGGATCTGTTCGAATCGCATAGTCCCGGATCATGGGTAGAAATTAACCTAGAGCAGTTTCCCTCCTAGAATAGGGCTATGCCCGTGAGGTGTGAACTTTAATATATATATATATATTAATATATATAATATATATATATATATATATATATATAGTATATATACTATATATATTATATATATATATATAATATTAAATAAATATATATAACACACACAAATATAAATATAAATATAAATACACACACATAAATATATATATAATAATATATATATATAATATATATATATATATATTATTATATTATATATATTATATTAATATATATATATATATATATATATATATAATATTTATTATATATATATACTATATAATAATAATAATGAAAATCCTAAGACCATTTTACGATGATTAAAATAAAAGTTACAAAACAACTTGTGAAGCAGAGGAAAAAGTTTTTTCTTCTTCAACAATTCTAATATTAAAAATTAGGTAAAAAAAAAAAAAAAAAAAAAAACAACAAACAAAAAAAAAAACTTGAAAAAGATGCACAACAATGATAAAACATATTTCATATTTTCTGTTAGGAAAAAAAGTGTAATTATATATATATAAATGATAAAAACAATAGAGAACTTTAAAAGTAAATTATGTAAATGGATGAATAAATTAATAAATTATTGAATAAATAAATAAATAAATAAATAAATAAATAAATAAATAAATAAATAAATAAATTTCAATAAACAAATAAACATGAATAAATATAAATATATATAAAAAAATTTAATATATACAAAGAAAAAAAGCATAAATAAATTAAAATATAAATAAATAAATAAAAATAAATTTAAATAAATAAATTAATAAGTAAATGAATAAATAAATAAAAAAATAAAATTAGTAATTTAAAAAACTATAACAATAAAGGTAAGCCTAAGTACAGCAGTAATATCTTTTTGAGTAGAATTTTAAAATTAAATAGAATTTTTAAGAAGGTTGTTCAAAGTTACCCATTCTCTCTCTCTCTCTCTCTCTCTCTCTCTCTCTCTCTCTATATATATATATATATATATATATATATATATATATATATATAATAGTATATATTATAATATATATATATAAATATAAATATAATATATGAAAAAAGATATTATATATATCTAATAATATACTTATATCGATATTATCTAAATATTTACCTAGTTTAAAATAATATATATACTCTCTCTCTCTCTATATACTCTCTCTCTCTCTCTCTCTCTATATATATATATATATATATATATATATATATATATTGATAACTTCTTCCGATCGGAACTTATTCCAACAAACACCATAAGGAAAAAAAAACTCGCCCAATTATTTTCAAATTTTGCCATAAACCTTAAAATCGGTTTAGTGGCAACAAACTATGCCGTCTCTCTTTTCCAACTTTTGACAAAAAAAATTACTTAGTGAATAATTATTTTTTATATCCAGATAATGATAAATCGTACACTAAAAGAAAGATCTAGCCTAGCCAATCTAAATCAGCTATAACAAAAAATTAACATGAATAGAGTAGAAAATAATGAAAAATAATAAAAGTAAACGTAACAAAAAAAATAAAACAGAAAAATAAGAATGAAAGAGCTTTTTCCTTGAATTAATATATATATATATATATATAATACTATATATATATATATATATATATATATATATATATATATATATATATATATATATATGCAGGTCTTAATGCCTTGATTATAAAATACTTTTATAAAATAATTTTATAATCAATTCATTAAGACCTATTATTACCACTGTCGTTCTAAGCTATTTTATTTGGAAACGATATATATATATATATATATATATATATATATATATATATATATATATATATATATATATATCTCTTTATATTATATATACACATATCTATTATATATTATATATAAAAAATATATATATATATATATATATATATATATATATATATATATATATATATATATATATATATATATATATATATATATATATATATATATATATATATATAAAAGAATTT
>JABUQX010084649.1:40000-47500 GCA_015478945.1 Trachelipus rathkii
CTTGATGTTATAAAAGTGATACTTAAATAAAGACGAATGGATCTGAATTAGAGCTCAGTAATTCAGCCTAATTTATCAAAGCGATCGATCGATGACGTAGGACCACGTTTGTTTCCTCAACTTTGTTTGCTTAGGACAAACTTCAAACATGCAAAGAACACACCGCACTAGCGAGTAATATTATAATAATATTATTAATATATATGCATATATTATATTATATATCAATTATATTTATATATATATATATATATCACATATCTATATTAATATAATATTATATAATATATATTATAATATATATATATATATATATATATAATATATATATAGGTCCTTATATTGAGTTTCATGGC
The DNA here is from genome assembly GCA_015478945.1 of Trachelipus rathkii. NCBI lineage: Eukaryota > Metazoa > Arthropoda > Malacostraca > Isopoda > Trachelipodidae > Trachelipus > Trachelipus rathkii. Next base: position 40,357 of record JABUQX010084649.1, read on the forward strand.
TCAGTGATTTTTTTTCCTTTTTTTTCATATATTGTTATTATAGTAATCTAGCAATAAATTTGAGGCTGATAACAGGATGCAAAAATTTTAAATCAGAAAAAGGTATTATTTAATAAATCGTACTTTTTTTCAGGCATCGTACGTTTGCAGAATACGGAAAGCGTGAAGACTATGGCAAAAATCTTATTTACAAGAACCCTAAAACAGAGAGAAAAGTTACGGCAAGTGATCCAACTGTTTAGGTATACAGGTTTGTACTGCATCGTTAATCCATTAGGTAGGTTTTTTTTTACTGCCCTCAAAGTTAAAGTTATGATAAGTATTGTTAAGTATAACATAGAATCAATATATGAGAAAAGAAATCAATAAGAAACGAATTTTTACCCCGAAACATTATTTCGCAATCAATATCTTAAATTCTTTCACGTATACTAAAATCTTTTATTTTCCCAATTTTTCCCTCTTAACGTTTTTTGCTTACTTTTACTATTTAGTTTTTAATATTATCAAATTTCGTATTTTTTTCATCAGCACCTTAATTAATTGCTTGGATCATATACTAACAATATATGGAAAAACTAAAAAAAAACAAACTATAATTCATTGATCATGAAACTCTTATAAAAGTTATATAGTATATATATAAATATATATATATATATAATATATATATATATTTATAGTATAATATACTATATATATATAGTAGTTATATAATATAGTATAGTAATATAGTATAATATATATATATATAAGTATATATATAAATTATATAATAATATAATATATATATATATATATATTAGAGATGGATCGAATATCTATTTTCCAATATTCACGAATAAAAACGTTAAGCGAATAATTTTTTTTTAAATATTCTGGAATGCGAATGTGAATGCGAATATATTTTTTTAATATTCACGAATAAGTTTTCTTAATATTTGCTTATGCGAATGCTAATGCGAATATTGCGTATGCCTGTATTGTGTTACTTTTTATATAGGCACAAGGGAAATATTTGTTTCTGTTGTAAGAGTTGAGCATTATTAATAAATTGAATGAATAAGTATATTCAAATTTCAATGGCTCAAGGATGCAGAATGAGGACCCAACTCTTTCCCCAACCTAAGTTCTTCTAATTTATTGACCTGCAGCTCCAGGATGCAGAACGAGGACCCACCTCTTTCCCCAACCTCAGTCTTCTAATTTAATGGACCTGCCGCTCAGGATGCAGAAAAGGACCACCTCATTCCCAAACCTCGAGTTTTCTTTTCTCTTTAATGCCTTGCGCTCCAGGATGCAGAACGAGGACCCACCTCTTTCCCCAACCTCAATTCTTCTAATTTATGGACTTGCAGCTCCAGGATGCAGAGCGAGGACTCACCTCTTTCCCCAACCTCAGCTCTTCTAATTTATGGACCTGCAGTTCCAGGATGCAGAACGAGAACCCACCTCTTTCCCCAACCTCAGTTCTTCTAATTTATGGACCTTCAGCTCCAGGATGCAGAACGAGGACCCACCTCTCTCCCCAACCTCAGTTCTTCTAATTTATAGACCTGCAGCTCCAGGATTCAGAACGAGGACCCACCTCTTTCCCCAACCTCAGTTCTTCTAGTTTATGGACGTGCAGCTCCAGGATGCAGAACGAGGACCCACCTTTTTGCCCAACCTCAGTTCTTCTAATTTATGGACCTGTAGCTCAAGGATTCAGAACGAGGATCCACCTCTTTTGCTCAATCTCAGTTCTTCTAATTTATGGAGTTGCAGCTCCGGAATGCAGAACAAGGACCCACCTCTTTCTCCAACTGCAGTTCTTCTAAATAGGAATATTACTTTGTTAATATATGGACCTGAAGTTGATAACATAATCGTTGAAATAAATTATTGAAAATTATATTAAAAACTAAGTTTTCAGTTCTTTCTGAGCACTTAATCTACTACGTTCCTCATCATAAATCATACCAGCATTAGTTAAGAGACATTTACTGTCAACACTTCATGGCGGACTACAAGATAAGTCCTTACTAATTGCGAAAAACAGAATATGCGAGTATGCATCCTCCACAGTACAAGAAATGTGGAAATGCTTTCCTCTTTTACGTAATGGTTAACGATTTTTGATGCCCGATTAGGCAGCTGATCATCATCATCATGGCTACTTTAATGTTGAATTCCATTCATGGCGTCGGTAACAGTGGTTTTTGTGAATGGTTTTCAAGCAACATTTGCTGCATTTTGTTTTAACTGAACTATTTTAAACTTGGATTTTTGAATTTATTCACTATTTAGTCCGACGCTGACTTTAATCCCTCTCTGTAAAAAAAAAATGAAAGTTAAAAACTTTTTCAAATTTTGTTCTTGGATCCAGAAAAGTAGCTATGGAATATTATAGTCGTTATTCTCTCTGAAAGTGAACTTTTTTGTTAATTTATCTCATTATTTTTGCTCTCATCATTTTTATTCTTTGATTATCATTGGTTGAGAATAGTATTACTCTCTTCAGGGTGGTTAAGAGAGTACAAGTGAGTACAAGAGAGTACAAAAGAGTACAGATTTTCACCGATTATCATGGTGATATCTTCAAACGATCGGAGTAGTGATGCAGTTGGTTTGAACAAAATTGTCATTTAATTTATCATTAGAGTGGCGGTACAAAGAGTCAAACATGTTGTTCCTCTATCCTAATATATATTATATATTATATATAATATTAAATATTTTCTTATATAAATATATATATATATATATATTATATATATATATATATATATATATATATATATAATCAGCAGGGCCCGTAATATAATAGGGTAGGCGTCGTGTAAGGGAGCCCTACCCAAATATTTTTTAGGTTGTTTTTTTTAAATAATATTGAAATTTAAAATAAAATTAAGTGCATTTACTAAATTTAAAAAATTTTTAATATAAAGTTAATTTTGGAATCATAAATTAAAAGAAAAAACAACCCCGCAATTATAACAGCTATAATTAAAATAATTGAATTCATTTAGAATTTCTCGCTCCTACTCTGATCCTTTAGGGAGTAAAAAGATCTTTGCCGCCGGCGGACACGAATGACGTCCATTTTTACCGTCAATTATAATGAGAGCGGGTAGTCGTCCCACCTACCTAATAAATTAAATTGATAAAATAATCGATAATATATATGAACATTTTCGTGCTATCTTCCCATAAAAATAGACAAAATATGTGGCCTTGTGGTAGGTTTGTTGATTATGAAATTTTGTATCGAAATGTTTATGAATTACGCCTTGATTGCAAATAATTTTACGAACTTTCCTTAATGTGGTCTTCAGCAATATATACATAAAATTAATTCAAATAATGCATAATGGAGTAAGTCTGTAAATTTATATTAACAAGAAAAAAAAGCTATAAAAACTTATCTATAAAACGACCAGCTCTATTTTAAAAAAATGACAGGCCTAAGAAAATACTCAAATGGAATGTGATTTAAAATTAAGTACCTCCTACCGACATACTACACTATTTTCATACAAATTTTTTGGTACGGTTGATAATTAATTTCAAATATGTTTCAAAATTTTCGTTAGCATATAATAATATATATATTATATAAAATATATATAGTATATATATATAAATATATAATTAATATATATATATAATATATATATATATTATATATATATTATATATAATAATATATATTACTTATATTACTAATTATATATTATATAATTACTATAGTATATATATATATTATATAGATATATAATTATACATATATATTATATAATATACTATAATATTATATAAATAATATAATAAATTATATAATAGACTTATATATAATAAATATATAATACACATATAATATATATTATTATAGTATAAATATATCTATATATATTAGTATAATCATATATATATATAATATACTATATAAAACTCTGCCTGACCCCAAGTGTATTCTTCCGAGTTACGCCACTGACTATTTATAATATATATATATAATAAACTATATATATATATATATAATTATATAATATAAAATATATATATATATTATATTATATATAAATATATATATATATATTAAGATTATATATATATATTATTGAAAGTTGTGAACATGATTCTGACCATGTTATTTTTTCTTATTCTACTTGAGCCATGGTCAAATAATTAAAGTGTGCCGGAATTGATCTACAATTTTAGAGGTCTTCGCTGACCTTTTGATATATACTATTTCTAATGTTAAGGTGCAGCTTTCTTCGTATTGGTACCACCATCCCTCATGTCACAGTGAACATCGTCTGGCGATAGGTTCCATTTCGCCAACATTCCACTATTGTCCATGAGATATTCACTAGTGTGAAGTTCAGTGAGTGTTTTTGCACACAACAGAAAATTTTAGCTTTTGGAATCATTGCCTACGACATGACTAGCCAGAGAGAACAAAGAAACTGCTGATTAGGCATCTGATCATGCGACGATGGAGAAAGCTAACTTGGATGATTGCTTTGATAAAGGTTATTAATTCTGAAACTTTAGTTTTAAAGCAGTCATATATTTATCCTTTCTGTCTATAGCAATTATTTAAACCCATCGCTAGTGTTGTCTTCAGCATTCAGTATTCAGCATATCAATATTCAGTATTCAGTATTTCAGTATTTCCATCTTACTTACACTTTTTTTACTTGTTCTCATTACGATTTCCATGCTCAATTCGTCACCTATCAACTATCTCCTAATATGACGATGATTTCACTTTTTGTTACTGATGCAAGAGTGACCTTGACCTTGGGCAATTGAACTTTGATCTTTGTCATATTTCTATTTCGGGGGGAGGCAAAATATGGTTAAATTTATAAAAATCATTATTAAGTTATTTAACTTTTATTAAATTTTACTAAACTTATTTATTATTTAAATTGAATTATTATTAAATAAATATATATTTTTTTTTCAATAAATTATTAATTCTATTTTGACTTTAATGTAATTTCGTAGTATGTAATTTTGAAGTTATTTTTATGCAAATCAATGAAAAAAAAAACACACACACACACAATAAAAATAATATTGCAAGTCACAAAATAATTGTTTTTAGTGTTCTATAAATCTATATTTTAATTGTGAGCGTATGTGATTTTTCACTTATTATAGGATAATAAGGTAATTGTGAATATAATATATTATATATTATTATTGAAATAAAAATGAGAAAAAATCAGTTACTAGCTCACGATAAAACAAATTATTTTTTTTTTATGACGAACTGAATTTCATTATTCTTAATGTTAAAATGTTACATTATTGCAACTTTATCATCACTCTTTCCCAAACCATTAAATTTTTTTTTAAAAAGTAAAGACCTAGACTGAACAATTATCGATCGGTAAAATGTTGAAAAGACCCATAAAATTAAGATCTATCTTGTCAACCCGGACAACGATAGAATAGAATACGTTAAAATTAAAACCTTGAATCGTCGACCGGCAACCTGTTAGAAATTAAATAGAATCTGACCCGCAACCGGAAAAATGAAGAAAGTAAAAAAACCAGAATCGTCCGACCGAAAACTGTTAGAAACGATAAAGCAGATCTGAGCCTCGACAAGAAATATTTGAGACTGAGAAACGTTTAATATATGAAACCTTCGCACTCTTAGCGACACTTGCCGGAAAAAAAGTATGGTTTAGACAAAGCAATAATCGTCCAAGGTTCTGAAAAAAAAAAAAAAATTACCGTGATTGCCGTGAAGCCTTGAATCTATAAATTCATCTAATTTTTTTTAATTGAACTCTACAAGAAACTGAATTGAGTTAAACTTTGATTAAAAATTAAATTACTAAGTTTCCTCACTCTATATATTGTTTGATAAAAACATTCGCATCCGTAGAATATGTTAGTAATTATAAAAAAAGATAACTATAGAAGTAAAAATCACTAAATTTATTATAATATATATTAATATATTCTTTATCTATATAATATAACTATAAGCCACTTAACATATATAATGTGATTATAATCCATAACGTATAAAAAAAATTTGTGATTATATGTATTATAAAGAGGAATCAAAAACCGTAATTAAGTCAAGTATATAGTATAAACAAACTATATTTTATATAATACATAGTATAATAGGATAGAAAAAAAACAGTCTGAATAATATAATATATATATATATATATTAATCTTAATATTATTATATATATATATCAGATATATATATAAATATATATATATATATATATATTAATCACATTATATTTATATAGATAAAATATATAACTATATATTTTTATTATTACAGAATATTTATATACAGAATTTTTAAACCATATTATAATAGAATTTATATTCTTATTTATAATTTTTGTTTCAGAAATTTATTGTAATATTATTCGGTCTAATTTAGTACTATAATTCTATATTACTAGTATATATATAAATAAATTATATATATATATATAATATTATATACTATAATATATATAATAAATAGTAATAAATACTATTATATATACTATATTATATTATATATAATATATCATATCATTATACTATTTGACTGACAATCAGCATATATTATTATAAGATATCATAATATATATATATTATATATAGATGTAGTATTATATACATAATTATATATATTGTATATTATTTAATTATATATACATTTTATATATTATATTATATAATAATGTCATGTCTTATTATACTTACTGATTATATATATATATAATATATATATATATTATATATATAATATAATATATATATATATATTTAATATATATTATATAATATATATATATAATACTTACATAAAACGAGTATTTATATATATATCTTATAATATAATATAATATAATATTAAATAATATAATATAATATAAACAATACAACACAATACGAATACAATACAATACAATACAATACCAATACAAGTTTATCAATACTATCTATATAGATTCATAATTATCAATTAATATGAACTACTAATATAATAAAATAATATATAATTGATAAATGAAACATATAATATAATATAATTTAATTTAATATAATTTAATATAATATATATATAAAAAATAAATAAATATGAATATAATTATAATTATATTTATAATATAACTATTAT
>JABUQX010084649.1:52500-55000 GCA_015478945.1 Trachelipus rathkii
GAATGTTATATTAAAAGTGAGATAGATGAAAACTCTCGTTCAGTCGCAACGTCGAACTGTAATCTAAAAACAACCTTGACATAGTCTAAACTAATACAATGATTAAAATATGTGAAAAATTATATAATAACTCATTGGTTTGGTTATATATGTACGTAGAGAACCTTTATAGTGTTGTGAAATCCTGAGTAGCAACTTCTAGGTTTATCCGCAACACTTACTTGTAATATGTCCCATTGTTACAACCCTATTAATAATTAAGATAATGATTTAAGAATTGTTTCTTAAGAAAAGTCCGCTAAATGAGTCATTCTAAGACATACTTAACACGTCATGTCATTTCTTATCACTCTAAAAAAAGCTCAAAAACTTAACTTTCCTAACAGTTATGCTTTTATGTTGCGATAAACCTTTTCTCTTCTAATCTTGTGAATACTTTATCTAATAATATTAAGGTCATTAGTCCTATATCTGTAGTAGTAGATAGTATTCTTAAAAATACTGGATTGACCTCTATTATAGAGATTATGACGACTAATGTATATCCAATAATAAAAATAACTTAATAATTTGTGAATTTTAGTGATGATAGTATCTAATAAGATTAATTTTACAAGTTTTTATAACCCTTAGTACGGAAGTCATAAGTAAGATTTATAACAAAAGATTCTGCAATTACAAGTTTTAAAAACATGAGTTTTGTAAAATTGAAAATTTATTAATATTATAAATAAAACTTCAAATAATATATATATAATTTTTATTATAATTTATTTAATTTCTATAAGTTAAATCACTTCAATATACCAAAAAAATAAAAATAATAATATAAAAAATAATCTAATAAACAAATTAATTAAAATATCATAAAAAATCTCAATAAAAATCAAAAATAATCATAAAAATTGTAAAAAAAAATCATAAGTATAAAAAAATCAGTTTATTTTTGTAATAATATTTGATATTTTTTTCGATCTTCATTTAGCTAATACCTGACACGAAATTATGATAGAAAAAAAATCTGAATTTGGTTTAAAACCCCATTTGCCCACCTCCAGGGTATATTATAATATTATACATACATATCAACAGTTAGTATTCTCACCTACAAACTAACGGATAAAAAATCCGAAATTTATATTATTTTTATGATTTTATTATGAGTCGTAATCCATGCTTGATGTTTTCTTTAAAAATATTTGAATAATATAATATCAAAACAAAAATAATTCCGTAATAATGAATATAACTTCAAATTAATTTTTTATATAAATAATTATTTAATTTAAATGATTATTATATATAATTGTTATAAGTTTTAAATATAGTATGTACTATGAATCATCAATATAATCAGTTTAATTTACTTAACCAATTACCAAAATATTTTTAAATTATAATAATCTAAAATTATATTAAAATATAGTATTACTTAGTGAATATACTTTGTGATAAATCCATTAAATAATATACTTCCATATAAGTATAAGTTACATACAACTCTTAATATCAATATAATTCATAAAATAACTCGTAATGTGTTATAATTTTCATCAAAACATACAAATTTTTAATATATTATTTAGTTAATAATTCCACAATATAACTTTACATTTTAATTAAACTTGATGAATAATCATCTCTATGACGATAGTGAAGCTTTTATAAAAATATAAAATTATATTATAATAATTTTTATTTCCAGTAGAAAATATTTGTATTATTTTATTAATATAGCGAGTTTTAATTACTTTATGCCTTTAGTATTGATAAGGAGTACCATTCACTCAATAAAAAGGTTGTTAACAATACGCCTATTTAGGTATTTTGGGTTTACTTAAGTCGGGTGTATTCATCCGCACCTTCCTTCTTACGGTGTATGTAGAAACTCTCAATCCTCTAGTCCCCGTCGCTCGAGTCCCGCTCTAATAATATATATAATATTATTATTATATAATAATAATATGTATATAAATTATTTATATTATATTTTATATTAAAATATATATGATTATAATATATATATAATATATATTATATATAATATTATATATATAATTTATAATATATATTTAATTATAATAATAATATTATATTATAATTAATTAATATATTTTAATATATATATTTTAGTATATTAATATATTAGTTTTAACGCTGACATGGCCATAATATGTAATTGGTTTTCTGTAATTGTCGTACTTAATACGCCAGGCCAGATATTCATTTTTGATTACAAATTATTATATTGCAAATCCTATAAATTTTCAAAATATGATTCCAAACTTTTTACTTTTATCTTTGTGTGGTGATTTTACCTTAGTTTTTGGAAGTAAACAAAAAAGTAGTAGCATAGTGTTGTTTAATTAATGGGCGTTACAATATATTAATTAAATTGGTACTTCGAAAAGATAGTTAGAGAGTTTGAATTGATAGAAAAGTCAAAAATCTAAGAAGCTTCGATACATTATTTATAATACAAAAACTGGACAAAAATAAT
>JABUQX010084650.1:0-21516 GCA_015478945.1 Trachelipus rathkii
CTTTTTGTATTAGCCTGTAGATAGTTGCTTCTTCCTATCGGTTTAGCTTGTTCAGCACTTCTTGGGACCAACCAAGGGGAGCTGCCGAACCGCCACGTCTGAGGAAGAACTTAGTGGAAATGCAGCCTTTCGCTGCCTGAGAATGACTACTTTTCTGGAGAAGAAATAGCGAAAGCATCATAAACATCGGAAAATCGTTTAATTTTAACAAGGATAAGATAGAAGAGTAATACCTGTCGCTGTATCTTTTTGATTAAAAGTGAGAGCTCCTAAACTTACCGGCTTCAGATATAGTGTATAATATTAGCGTAAGGTATATTATAGCGTTGCTAGCTTGCGTTTTCATAATTGTCTAATCTATCAAAAACGCATCCATTCATCGTATAGGCTGTGTTTGCGCAGAGAAGACCCGACTTGGGGGGCAGTCCCGACGCGCGGCACGAGCAGGCAGCACATGCAGTCGTGGTTCCTAGAAGGGGCCCCAGTTTTTTTGGGGCAAGCAGTTGCAGTCGCTTCCTTATTCGGAGGCATCATGTAAGGCTCGTCACCGTCGAGGGACACTCCTTTATGTTCAAGTCAAAACTACACAGATTAATCGGAAGAATTAGTAAGTTTAAACCTGGGAAATAAGAGCGTTGCTGCGGAAGGATAGCTAAAAGTTGGTTTAACATAACCAATTATCTTATACAAAGTACATGTGTCGGCTGAGAAATGTTGCTTAGCCAAAAGTTTTTTAGATATTCTTTTTAGTTAACTTTTAATTAACGATTTAACTTTAAATATATGCGTTATCATTTCATTTAAAAGGGTATTAATTTTTGTATATGAACAATATTAACGGGTATATATTGGGTATGATCAGAGTTAGGGCCAATTGTCAGTCAGAAAAATAAATCCAAGCGGAACAGGTAAAAAACGAAATCCATAAGGGAATGGAGCAAAGGAAAATGTCGATACTAAGAAGAGAAGTGTGTGTTCTAGAACCCGTTCATTAAGGTTGGAGTCTCCTGTGTTAAGGCATCCCCAGGGAAAAGGTTTTTAGGAAGATCAGTTAAGATAGTCTTGACTTAGAAGATGAGGCTGATCCGACGGTCGCGCTGGCGAAGGTGAACAGAGTCACCTCCGTCATATATTCCAGGTGGGAGGCGGGGGTTTGAAGTCCACCTATATACAAAAACATCTTGCCTGTTGAGCCGGGAGCTGTGATTTTTAAGAGATTAAAATAAAATAGACTTGGTAAGTCGAATAAGTAATTTATCGCTTTTTTATCATTCGAAGCGAACTTCATCCGCACTGTAGTTGCGAAGTCTCTCTAAGTTAGCACACGGGCTGAGGTTGAAAAAAAATTAGCACTCAGGGCTTCTTGGAAACGCAGCTTATATCATTTAAGTGAACGTGTTCCCAATATTGTTTCAGTATAATATTAACCTGTAAGGGCAATCGTAGCATCGGTAGCAAAAATGGTTAATTGGGGGATAGCCAGTTGCGGGAGAACTTCAGACTTCCTTGGGCCCGCGCAGCTCCCATCTGATGACTGCATGGCTAGAGTATTAAGATCCTGAGAGAAGAAGTCCTTAGAGACAGCTAGGCAAAGCTTGTCAATTTAAGGTGTATATATACTATCAAAATTTTAATTTTATATAAATATTTACAACTTTAATTTGAGTTTTTAATTTTTCAATTAACTTTTTAAACAATGAGAGGCCTAATTAAAACCCTTACCCCATATACAACCACACTACTTCGTACTATAGACAACTGTCAGGATACGTATAGCGAGTGATACTCATGAACTACGTTCGCAAAAGATCTGAAGTAACATTAAAAAAAAAAAGAATTAATAGGCAAGGCAAAAAACTGGTAGTAGTGCGAATTAATAACACGTTCTTGGGTGAAATTTGGGTTTTTTGTATTTACGGGTTAGCTGCACTAGCTGACAGCCAATTTTAAAAAGGGACTTTCTGGTTTGCGTATGCCGGGGGGGCACGGAATAAATTGCATTTAAAATCTTTAACGGCCTATTGTTAGTTGAAGCTTTAACTTTTTAGTATATGGAAAGGTTCAAATTTTATAAAGTTAGGCATGATGAAGAAGCAGTGAGAATCGACATAAAACTATATTATATCTAGTAATAGATATGTATTTTATGAATGTATAACTATTTCTTGCAAATAACTAATTTAAATTATATTTTTTGGGCTTATTGTTTTTCAATGTAACGCGTGAATGTATCGGCATGTATCGGCGTGATACAATACTTTTTTCTTGAGTAGTACCGCTTGGTATTCTTGCCAAAATACGTTTTTATCGATTTTTTAGTATTGCCTAGTGAGTATTGCCGGTTATGCGCCTCAAGAGAATTTAGCAAGTAATCGAAATTGTTCCTCGGATATCCGCCCAAGTGCAATTTTCATGTACCGAGCAGTGCCTATAAATTTCACTGATAAATAATATAATACGAGTTAAATTATCCTGCTTGACTACCTACCATCATGGGTACTCGATAGATTTCACTATATATATATATAATATATATACTATCATATTTTATATAAGCTTTATATTATTTATCCTTAGTATTATATTAATATTACTATTCTTATTATATCATATTATATATATATAAATATAGGTTTATAATACTATAATATAACGGTGAGCTAGGAATAATTTATTTAATTCATAATATACATGACGTTGATATAATAATGAGAAATATCGTTGAAAGTCTAACTGAACGTATGTCACGAAAGCAAACGAAGAATAAAAGAGCTCCACGAGTAGGTAATGAAACAAGTAAGTCCGGCATAAAATATTTTTTGAAAATTCCCTTTTTTTTTTATTCAGTTTTTTTTTGTTTAATAAACATTAGGGCAAACAAAACATGCGAAAATAAAAGAATTAACATATTGTCTTAATATTAATTTTTTATTAGCGGAGTTTTTCAATACTTTCGTGCCGTGATTAAACAATAGCATAAAAAAATAACTTTGGGGTAGTTATTATTATTATATGATTAATATTGATAGTTTATTATATACGTATATTGAAAACATATAATATAATATATATATGTATTCTTTACCGTAATTAATATTTGTGCAGTTAGTTTTATTGAGAGTTAATGTTTGTTTTACTCTTGATATACTACAAAGAAAGTAAGAATGCATAATGAAAAATGAATTGGACCTTTGGTTAGAAACCTTTTAAAAAAAAATAAAAAAAATAAGGAAAAAACATATCAACAAGAATATTTCATAAATAAAAGATGAAAATAGGGAAAAGATATGAGATTCAAAAGGAGTGAAAGATGATCGCCTTGCTTTGTTATCCGCTGCGTGGTTGTCATATCTTGTGGTATGTATATAATATATATATATATAATATATCCTAGTATATATATTATATATAGTATTAATATATATATATGAAAAAAGAATTTCTAAATAAATAAAGAATTAGAGTTTTGCGACTCATAAAGATCATTATAATACTAATTTATTTATAGTTTATATATTACGTTACTTTAATCATTTTACTATGGGGTAATGATAACTAAACTAGGTAAGAGTAAGTGTAGTATATAATTATATAATTGCTATGAATTTAATATATATAGGTTGGGTTCGGTAATTATAAGGTAATGAGAAAGGATAGATAATAACAGTCGGTTGGTTAATACGATATAATATAATAGTATATAGTATATATGTATATAATATATATAAACGCTAGTATGGTAGTATAGTATTATATATTCTCATATATACTAGTATGGGCGAACGAGTAAGATGATGAAACAAAAACTACTGTTGGGGCCAGGGTAATATAGTTATATCATCATAGTGGGCGGAGCTCGTGGTTTCATTGGGTGGGCAACTCAGAGGGTCCGCCTCAGAGGCTGTGATTATTTTTGTATATATATGCTTAATAATTTATATTTTAGTTTATATTATAAATATATAAATAGTTTAGATATATATATATATATAGTAGTAGTAGGTATATTATATTAGTATATATTATTATTATTTAGGAATATATATATAATATAGTAGTGTATTGGAATTAAATAAAAGAAAACTATAAAATATCAAAATATTAATATAAAATAAATAAAACTACTATATATATATATAACTGATACTCTCTGACATATAAATTTACAGTTAATTTGACATGTAAATGTTTGTGAAAAGCAGATCAGCTTAAAATTGTCAGGTAAATGGATGATCGAGAACTTAAACCAAGAATTATTACATTGGTGAAGTTCAAACAAAGTCAAAGGCAAATTTAATTGGAGCAGTTTGGAACAAGTTGCACCCATTTTTTTTTTGTTTCCTGTTTACATTTAAGCTTCTATGTAGATGAACAGGCTACTATCTAGCTTTGTGACACCCACTAACTGCGCTCGAAAGGTATTAGCGCATAAGTAATATTCAATTATTAATGGGGGGTTGGGGCGGTTATGGATGGAGCTGGGATTTTCGGGAAGCAAAACGATTTTTGGGAGACGTTCCAATTGGATTTTCTATGGAATAAACGGAAATCTGTTGCACGAAGACAGAAAATTATATATATTAGCTGTACACCCGATGATGCACAAAGATATAAAGTTGTATATAATTCAACTATATTATACGTAATCCAAACTTATTATATTATTATTATTATTTAATGATAGTAGATATTAGGTATATTGGTTGCGTTAATAATTAGAAAGCCATTCTAAATGCTCATATTCATAATTAAGTGAAGCTATAAAGCAAGTTCAGAACATGCCGCTTGGCCAAGCAGATTCAGAAATGTGGGAGGGGCATAGAGTTGTTTCCATATGGAAATGGGAAGGAAGGTGTATCCAGAAGGGTATTGTCTTTTTGAAAATGTATTGGGGTTACGACATCGATTTCCATAATCAGCACAACTAAAGTCAACAACTATATATATATACTATATATACATATATATATCATAATAATATATAATTAATATATTTAATATAGTTATACTACCATATATATATATATAATATATATATATATATATAAGTCTGTATATAATTATATAATATATATATATATATTATTATATATATAAGTCGGAATGTAACTCATTTACAATCATTATAAAATAAAACATTTAATAATTAAAATGATTTAAAGCAGATATAATTAATTCTAAAATCAATGAAGATAACATTTAACATAATTATAATATTGACATATTTGGTTGTATAGTGAATGGATAATTGAAATGAATAAATTATTAATAAGCTTTTTCTTGAAAAGCAAATGGGCACGTATATATTGATATTGTTATTATTATTATATCTATCAATAATGAGTAAAACTAAGACATTAAGAGGAGGAGTCATATTACTGCCTATTTATCTGAGTGACAACTATTTCGAAAAAATCATATATATAACTTTAGATAACTTTGGTGCAAATGTGGATGTTATTGACAAATGAGTGCATAAGATCAGATGTTTTTTTTTAGTATTTTTATGCATCTTATATTTGTGACAAAGAATATATTATATTGATTACGAAAGAGTCTCTAAGGAAAAAGGAAAGTAGTTTTCAATAGCCTATCCTTTTCTTATCTTAACTTTCCTTTACTTCTCCACCTCTATTCACTCCTCCGTTCTTTTTCCCTCTTAATCACTACCCCCTCTTGGAATGCGTTTGTTACATTCAGACATTACACACACATAACACACACACACACAGACACACACATATATATATATATATATATTATATATATATATATATAATATATATATAAGTATAATAATTATAATCATATATATATTAATATAATATTAATATTATATATTTATATATTATATATATATTTTAATATATATAATAATAATATATTATATATAATATATATATATTATATATATATATTATATATATATATAGTATATATATAATATAAGTAGAGAAAGTTATTAAAAATAATAGGTAAAATATATAATTAATATATATATATAAATAGCAATATAGTACTTAGTATGTTTTTAGGTATTTATATATTATATTATGTGTACAATTAGTTACCTGGAATATATATTTATGTGAGGGGAGCTATATATAGTTATACGCCTATTGATAGACATAATAGCGCGCCATCATTGAGTATATAATACTATTATATTAATTAATTAATAAATTAATATATATATATATTATATAATTACTATATATGATAGTTATAATTATGATAATAATAATATAATATATAATTATATAAAATATTGAAAGCTATACAAATATACTTAAATGATTATATATTTATTAATATAACAAATTATATATATAAAAGATATATATATATATAATATATATATATATAATATAATAATAATATATTATATATAAATAGTATATATATTAATAATATATATATAATATATATATAAGGGATATGATCTTTCTACCTTTAAATTCATATCAGCAAATAGCCAAATTATGAAATGATACTTTTACTAAATTAGGGATCCGAGAAGTAAAATCAGTATGTCTCTAATATGAAAGCAAGACACAAAAATTTTTTCACCTAGTTTTCTATTTCGTCGGATACAAAAAAAAAAAAGAAATTTAAATTTTGACACAAAATATCCACCTTTTGTCAGAAAAAATCGTAAAGAAAAGTCATTTGTCATGTGAGATTTGGAGAAACTGTAGATCCTTCCAAAACTGGGAAAAAACCAAATGGAAGAAAAATATTGAAATGCATATTAAAACAGTTTGGCCAATTTCAATAGCTAATTGCACGATTGTTTTAAGTAAAAATATGTAAACATTTGTCTAATATAATTATAAAAATTTTCAATTTTTATATTTATATAATAAAACAAAAGATTTATAATTATAATCTTTATCTATTGTAATATTAAGGTATTCCGGCTAGATCAACATAAGCAGCTGATTAAGAATTAAACATATGTATATTTATTATATTAAATATTGCGTATGATATATAATAATATTATATATAATATATAATAATATGTAATAATATAATATTATATATAATATTAATATAGTATTAGTACTTAGTTAGCATCATCTGAAATATGAATATAATACATCACGACAAACCTGACTTAAAAAGTATATGGGGTCATTAAATTATATATATATAAAGTTATCATATACATGGGTAGAAATGATTATTTATTCATGGGCTTAGTGAATGAGTTAAGTGAAATGGTAGCGGGGGGATTATAGAGGCACGTATAATACGATTTGGCGGTCAGTGGCCCCAAGACGTTTATCGGGAGGGCAATCAAGGTAGGTTAAATACTCCCCTTGGGAATATTATATATATAGTTCACGGTGCATAGTAATAATATAATTAATATAATTGAATTTATATAACGGGGACGTAATAGTTATAGTAGAGCTTAAATATGTACATAGGTTCTAACGTTTATCTGTGACACAGATAATATATATAAATAATAATAATACCTAATGATATATAAAAGTTAGGCTCAACGCTTAATCTTCAGGTCTCACGCCTTGGTATAAGATAAAATAAGTGTAAGTGAATGTATTAATTAAATAAGATAATATTATTTATCAATAGATATAATTAGTAAATTATAACACTTGAATACAATATATATACTTTATTTGTGATAGTCGGTATATATCACAGAAAGATAAGTGGGCAAATGCTATAATATACATAAATAATATATATTTTAAATAGATAATTAAATATAATTCATAGATGTATCTAAGATTCTTTAACATAGTGCTATACTATTAATGGAGTTTTATTCTCAATTATAAAAAAGATTTAAATAAAGCACCTGGGCGATATAAACTGAATGTAGGACGATAATTTAATTAATGACACCTGAAAAGTCTGTGGATAACCAAGATAAAAGAGAGATTATTAAGGTGTTGAAGTTTATAATGATATATGATATTATAATCAGGTATATAATTATAATTATGAAAAGATATAATGAACTAATATTATACATGACTTTGAGTTGTAGGAAGTAGAACTAATATATTACAAATATATAAATATATATCATATATAATATATAGGCTATATCTATCGTTGGGCGAATATGAATTAGGTTACAAAGGATAGACAAAATGGAGGCAAGAGGTATTGTTTACAGCGGTTAGAAGGGTTTGGAGAAGGTGGGTACTAAGTAAAGGAGGGGTATGAGAGTTCACCCGAAAGTCAACAGACTCCCTGTAATATACTACCATTTTATCACATTAGACATAGTTGTTGAAATCCCACGCCTAGATATCTTACGTGATGTGATACATTACTTTAGCCATACAAGGGGCGATAGTGTCCTTATCAGAGCACAAAACAAACTGATGTAGGGAGAAAAAGCTTTCAAAGCGGCGTCTGAAACTAATTTTCTTAAAGCAAGCTAGAAAGATAATTTGATATTTCTTAGAAAGATCACGAGAAGAAATATCAAGAATACTCTATCTCTCTCTCTCTCTCAGTCTCTTCTCTTCTCCATATAATTCTTCTCCTCTCAGAGACTCTTCATCTTCGTGCAGCAAATTTGGGGTCCGCCTTGATTCTCTATCATCTAGATCATGCGTCTCTGCGAACGAGCTTCTCAGATCATTCTCTCTCGTACCTCAAAGAGAGTGTCATCTACACTCGTCAGTCTCTCACTGCAACGATCATCTCCTCTCCTCGGATCTATCTAATTATTAATGGGCTTTGGTAATTGTGAGCCAGGATGGTATTATATTGGTAGAAGAGAAGACTGAGTTATTGGAGTCATCTAAAAGAGACTTTACCGGTTAGTTTTTCTTGTACGTATTGTAAAAGCGCCAAATTTCGGGAGGGACAGGAGGAGAATGCTAAGAGGGGTACAGGTGTTTTCTGTAGTATATAAAAGGTCCAAGTCAAACCCTCTTAGTATCCTGACTTTCTCAGAAGTATCAGGGAGAGGCATCTTGATTAGATGCAAGGAAGTCTAGGGCGAGAAATGGCCGGTTCTATTTATCATTCTATTGAATAATTTTGAAGGGAGTAAAAATGGAGACGGCTCCGAAAATTTTATCGGGGTTCCTAAAGAGCGGTGGATTAGGGAACCCAAAAAATAACAAGGATAGATCTGAGACACTGTCGAGGTAGAAATAGAAAAACAGATTCGGCTTATCAATAGAACCAGAAGTAATCTGGGGGGAAAGCAACCATT
This sequence comes from Trachelipus rathkii, assembly GCA_015478945.1. NCBI lineage: Eukaryota > Metazoa > Arthropoda > Malacostraca > Isopoda > Trachelipodidae > Trachelipus > Trachelipus rathkii. The sequence continues at coordinate 9,215 of JABUQX010084650.1, forward strand.
ATTCAGTGAGATTTTATGGGGAGACTATAATGGGTTGTTTGATTCTGAGTAGAGAGAACACGCCAAGGGCCAAGGAAGGGAGCATACTATCAAGGGAAACGAAAGAATAAAATTAAAGTGCAAAGTAGAGTACGACAGAGGACGATATGTTGGACAGGACCATACCGCGCATCTAAAAAGGGAAGGTTTTTTATGTATAATAAATAGTTAAAAGAGAACAATTAGCTCCTAATCGAAAAGCTTCGAAATGTCTAACGCTACAACAAAAAAATGCATGGAAATGACAGAAGGATGCTAAAGGAACCAAGGAGCCAGAGCGATAGTACTATGAGGATCAATCTGGCGAGACGGCAGTCATAGAGCTGTATAATCACAAACTACACAGGTAAGAACGTGCTCATACACTATCATTCTAATCAGTCCAGAGTATATTATTTGAAGATATAGACAACAGGTCGCGTGATCAGTGAATACCATCTGGCAAAACGATGGTAACTGAGTAGTTCCTTCTCCTTCTATCAACACAATGTGTAGAATAATGAGTGCAGCCCTTCAACAATAGGAAAGGTTTGAACGTTTGATAGTCTCAATACGAAACAGTTGCCAGGTATGGTGCAAACTCAAAGGTCCAAGTTTGTGAGGACCAATCTCGCTAGTCTAATGATTAATACATAAGTAAAGTAAAAAATAGCATCTCAAGTAAGTTTACGATTAGGGAGGTGATGAGGTTTAGTAATAGCTCAAAGATTGGTCTCGCGGGAATTAGAGGGAAATGAGTTTGAGCTCAAAAACAGTCAGCAAGTAATACCATCAAGTTACAAGAGTAGGGACAGAGGAACGAAGGAAAGGTTGGAAATGACATTTTAAAATTCTAAATAATTTTAACAGAAGGAATGAGTATTAGAAAATAATTCCTTACATTTTCAATTTCAATATATTCTCAGTCTCGCGGAGTTGATGTTGTTCCCTCAAACAGATTAAATAAATAAATTTCATATGCAAAGCTGAAAGCAGCTGAATATTCTAATAAACTAGATTTTAATCAAGCTTCTAATCTATATTATTATAGAGAACACTATATAATATATATATATATATATATATATAATATATATATAATATATATATATAATATAACTATATATATATATTAAATATATATTATATATATAGTATATATATATATATATATATTAATATAATATATATATATATGATATAATATAATATTATAATATATATATATATATATATATATGGCCTAATATTCAAATCCTAGATAGTGTTTTTTAGAATTAAAATTTAAATATTGCTTTTAAAGCTGTAAAAACAAATAAACCAAAAAGAACAAGAAAAACATAGTTGGCATTGTAATTTTATATATATATAATATTATATAATATAATATATATTATATATATATTCATAATATATAAATCATATATATATATATATATATATATATATATAATATTAATATATATATTATATAATTAATATAATATGGCGGCTCGTGCAAAAATTCTGAGTAGGTCATACAAATAATATATAATATATCATATATATTATAATAATATAATTTTATAGTATAATATATAATATATATATATATATATTATATATATATATATATATATTATATATATATATATATAATTAAATATATAATTATAATTTATATATATAAAGAAAATATTAATATATGTATATAATAACGTATAATATTATAACTATATATATAATATATTATATATATATATATATAATTATAGAAATCTATATAATATATATTAAATAATTATTATATTACATAATCTATATTCTTATATCTGTAATTTAATATATATAATATATAATATATAGATGCTAATGCTTATAAACTTCGCCACTTATATTGTATTTGTTTCATTTATATCTCACTTAAATTATTTCACTAATAAAAATCCACTACACTTCTAAAAACTTCTTTATTACATAATCTATATATATAATTGCCAAGTACAAAAATAATAATAAATCTTTCTCCTTAACGCTTCCAAAGCTTTCGTGGAGGCCACTTAATTCCCTCCACCTCGGTCCGGAATCGCAAGTAGATAGAAGATAGAACAAGTAAGTGACGTAAAGTCCACATCAAGTTTCGCTAGGCGGTTGTTTAGCCGACTTCAAATTTCGTATATCTTTCCATTTGAGTTTTAATCTCAAGCGCTGACATCGGATGATTTTAAGATTTTCTTTAAGCTTCGTTCCTATGAAGTAGTTTACCCTCTGTCTCTGTTATATTGTTTTGTATTATCTTGAACTAATTTAATTACTAATAGCATTTTCTGAAATTTGTGGTTTTTAACAATATTAATATATTTGGTATAATATTCTTTGTCGAATTCATGTCCTACATTTTTAGCGAGTGAGCTACTAATGGAGAGTTTCTATTGTCAGTGACTTCGGCATTACGTCTCCTGGATAAATAAGCATGGGCGAGATAATTCATACTTTTCTTTTTTGAAACAAAGCGTAATTAACCTGCTAAGTGTGTTGCAGTAAGATAGTTATTGTCAATTTTAGGGTTTATAATTTTTTAAGAGTACTATTGTATTTTGATTACTAAACTTAAATTTTCCGATTTGCTGAGATTTAACTATCCTTTTGTTGACTATCAGTGTATATATTGATTACTTAATACTAATTTGTTTAATCATTCACCTTCTTCAATTATTTTCTCTCATACAATCTTATTTCCACTATGAATTTCCAAATTACCTTTAGTATTAAATCTATATGGTTTAAAGGGAAGTTTTAAAATTTATAATAAAGGTTGCTAGTAATGTTTTAATTTTTCGGAATTCCAATGTACTTTCACTAAACAATAGTACGGTAATCTCGAGACCCGCAATGTAACAATCAATCCACCCAATTAACTAATACAATTCCCCTTTTGATGTGTACTTATGTCCAGAAAACTCAAGCATAGCTATTTTGATTAATGAGGAAGCCTTCTTGTAAACCGAAAAAATAAATATTACCTAACTTTACAATTTATTATTACTCTGAAGGAAGAGGAAAGACTGCATTGCTAAGGCACTCCCACTGTAAATTTTAATTGAGGGAGTTTAGATTCGTTTATATATGGTACATGAGAATTCTTCTATCGTTAATTGACAGGCGTAATAGTAAATAAAATGTCGGCTCCACCGATCTAACGCACTTACAGTTTGTAAAATCGGTATAATCGTTAAAATGTGTTTCTTTTCTAAAAGCCTCTAAAAATATACCAACGATAAGGATTGGGGGACAAAGAGAGCCAAACTTATCAAACCCGCATTTTTGCAGCAATAAAAATTTCTATTGCTATCCTAAAATCACTATCATAAATAAATATTCCCTACGTTCCATTATATTCTACTAACACTTAATGTGTAACCCGACCTAAAACTTTCAAATAAATGATGTGCCCACTCATATATATATAATTAAAACCCTTAACGTCTTCTGAACCTATTTCCAACAATATATAAAATTCCACAGCCGTTAAAATAATTATTAAAACCAATTAATATACAGGACAAAAAACTGCTCAGCTTCGACTATACATTTCTCTTTACTAATGTTCCCGTCAACTATATTAGAAACCTTATGATGCGTTTGATAAGGAATATATCAGTACCTATTATAACACATAGTCTATTCATGTTAATACCTTTTAACCTGTGAGTGAGACAATAGAAACAGCTTATCAATTTAGTTATGAAAATTCCTCACTTAAAGTTTAAACAAATCTGCTTTTATATCGCAAAATCGGTTGAGTATGGGTCCAATTTATTGTACCCCATCTCAGTTTATATATATATATTTTTTTAGAAGCTATATTTCTAAATATGGACGGGTTGAATGTAGCGAATGACTGCTGGAAAATGGCCCTCCACGCCATCGGGCCACTGAAGGATATATATATTACATATATATATTAGTATTATATACATATATTATATATATTATATATATATATATATTATGTATAATATAATATTATATATATACGATAATATACTACTATATATATAATAATATGTATATATTAGTATTTGCATTTTATTATAAGTTTCTAAATCCTTTTATGAAAGAGAGTAATTTAGAATGGGGCAAAAAACAAAAAAAAAAAAAAAAAACATTCTAACTCTTTTAGCAAAAAAACTAATCGATTTCTGTGCAAAAAAAAGCAAAGCTGATTTTCGGTGAAATTTTTTAGCGCTGAGTCCTGTTGCTCACTTCAAGAAAATATTTTTAGTCTTAAAGGAAATATTTTTACGAAAACCTTTCGTGCCTAAGTCGTTTGAAAACCAGACAATTATAGAAATGTTTTCTGCATCTGCGCATCTAGTCGACGAGAATGTTATTGGAACTAAAAGTACAATTCGTTATGAGATTTTAATCTTACATTCGTTTGTTTAAATAAATAATGAAACAATTTTAAACAACTAATTAAAAGAAACTTAACGCATAATTTATAAAATTTTGTTTTAATTAAATAAAATTCTAATATTAGTTTTATTAGTTTAAAATACTTTAAAAGAAAAAAATCTGCATGCTTCCACAATATATATATATAGTATATATATATTATATATATATATTATAGTATATAATATTATATATATATAGTATATATATATATATATATTATTATGAGATATTATTATATATATAGTATAGTTTTATATATATCATATATTATTATATATTAATAGTCAATATATATAATATATATATATGTTATATAGTTAGTTATATATATAATATAAAATATATATAATATATGTAATATGGTTATATATATACCAATATATATACATATATACTATATTAAGTATATATATAGTATATATATATATTACTAGATATTATAATATTAATATATATATATAGTTTATTACGTATAATATAATATATATATATAGTATATATATTATTTTACTATATTATACTATGACAATAAATGTTTTACTTTTGAATGTGAATCTAATGGTTAACTTCCTTTTCCCGATATTTATATCTCGTCCAGCACTGACAGGTGTCGCGAAGCGGCCTTCCTGGGAGTTGTTATAGATTATATATATATATATATATATAATTATAATAGTAGTATATATAATAATATATTATATGTATATATAGTTATTTATACGCATAATATTTATATAATAATACTATATAGTTATTGACTCAATTACCTAAGAACTTGGGAATAGCTTGCTCAATGAATAATCAAAACCCAAAATCTCTACTAATATCGGAATAGCTATCTAACTTTGCTATATATATTATTATTATATTATATATTATATTATATATATATATTATATATATATATAGATATATATATATATACTATCTTACTTATTATAGCGGTTAAATTAATAAATTCTTCTCAAATGTCTATGAAACTAAAGCTATTATCTTTCAAAGCAAGTCTATCCAACATAGTTTAGGCACTCTGTTGATAATGACATGAGACGCAATGAAATTTTTGGCATTAGTAGAAGCATGGACAGGTGAACCAGGGAGGCAGTAAATAAGAAAAATTAAGTAAAAGTTATTACAATCGCCATCTTGATATAAGAATAGCATTGCATTCAAGATATATAGGGGTTGATTAAATTTTTTTGGAATAAGTCTGGGCGATCAGGAGGTTGTTGAGCTGTGTGACCTACGATTGGAAGGGCACAGTCTTTAAAGGAAGGGGTTAGATTCTCCTTTATGATGGGTTGGGTATATGCATAAAATCATATGCGAAGCCAAATTGGGCCGCGGTTTAATTAGTTATACGTAGTTATGTGAATGTTAGTGGCGCATGTGTGACGCATGAAGCTTAGGTTATTAATGCATGTGGATGGTTTGGGTTCATATATATATATCAGCTACTATGTATCAGTTAGCTATAATTATATATATATTATATATATATAATAACCTGATTTTTTATAAAAATTGGGGGTGAAGCCCTTCTGCGCTACTTTTACCGTAGTTTTAATTGAGTAGGAATCAGTGATTGAATGGAAGCCTACTATTATCAACAGCCGTAAAGTAAACCTTTACCAATGCGCATAACAAGAAAGCATTGAAATAACGTTCACGAGGAAAAAGGGATAGAATGGTCTTTGAAAGGTCAATGTGGCACAGTGACATTGTGGCTTCTTAATGTCTGTTCTGCCCTTAAAATTACTAAAATTAAATTGTCAAAAGCAGAATTTACAGAAATCAACACTTACTGGTAACTACGAAGAATTGAAATAATTTACTTCTTTAGTAGCCTAATCGGCATGAAAAAAAAATGCAAAAATTTTTAAGTAAAAATGGTTAAGAGAAGGAAGAATTATGTCTGAAGTGTACATAGACGCTTCATTTGGTAATATAGACAAAGAGAAGTCACAAATAGGTTATATAATTAGTTTAGTAGATGAAAGTAACAGAATGTCCAATTTTTTGGAAGTCAGGAGTTGAGGATGGCGAGATCAACAATAGAAGCAGAAACGTTAGAATTAATTGAAGGAGGTGAGACAACTATTTATTTCAAAAACATCTGGAAAGAAATTACAAAGGAAAATGTACCGATAGAAATAAAGACTGATAGCAAAACCCTGAGTAAAGCTATTTATTACACTTCTGGAGTTATATATATATATATATATATATATATATATATATATATATATATATATATATATATATATATATATATATATATATATATATATATATATATATATATATATATATATGGTAATATTATATATTATAATGTTTCACACCGAAGCTAAATTTATAAGTTATGTAAATATGCAATTTTGTTCTTATTAAAACTTCGTAGAGAGCAGTTATTTCTTTTAAGGTGGGATCTTTTGGTACGTCTTATCAGAGATTTTTATCAATTTAGATATAAACAAACTCCTTATTGCAGCTGTCACTCTTATCTAGGCGTTTAAGTGCCATTAATAATTATTTTATTTTAAATTTTCAATTATTTATAAATTCTATTTTTAAAAGAATTAAAAAATACTCGTAGACTACCATGTTTATCGACACCATAATTAAGTCTGTTAGAAGATATTTTTTAAACTTGCTAATATTAGGTAGGCTTTATATATTTTAGGCTGCTTATTTTTATTTAGATATTAATATACCCATTATTGTAGCTGTCACTCTTATCTTGACGTTTATGTGCCATCTATAATTATTTTTTCTAAATTTTTAAAATTATTTATAAATTCTATTTTCAAACGAATTAAATAATACCAGTAGGCTACCATGTTTATCAGCACCATAATTAAGCCTGTTAGAAAGTATCCGTTTTAATTTGCTAATATTAGGTAGGCTTTATATCGTTTAGCTTACTTATTTTATTTAGATATAAACAAACCCATAATTGTAGCTGTCACCCTTATCTTGACGTTTATGTGCCCTCTATAATTATTTTTAAAATTTTCAAAATTATTTATAAATTCTATTTTTAAACTAATTAAAAAATACTCGTAGACTACCATGTTTATCAACACCATAATTGGGTCTGCTAGAATGTATCTTTTTTTAATTTGCTAATATTAGGTAGGCTTTATATCGTTTAGGCTGCTTATTTTTATTTAGATATAAACAAACCCATTATTGTAGCCGTTACTCTTATCTTGACGTTTATGTGAAATCTATATTTATTTTAAATTTTCAAAATTATTTATAAATTTTATTCTTAAACGAATTAAAAAATACTCGTAGGCTACCATGTTTATCAACATAATAATTAAGCCTGTTAGAAAGTGTCTTGTTTTTTTAATTTGCTAATATCAGTTAAGTTTTATATTGCTTCGGCTGCTTATTTTTACTTAGATATAAACAAACCCATTATTGTAGCTGTCACCCTTATCTTGACGTTTATGTCCCATCTAAAATTATTATTTTTTTTTAAATTTTCAAAATTATTATAATTCTATTTTTAAACGAATTAAAAAATACTCCTAGGCTACCATGTTTATCAACACCATAATTTAGCGAGTTAGAAAATTTGTTTTTTTTTTTAAATTTGCTAATATTAGGGACGCTTTATATCGTTTAAGCTGCTTATTTTAATTTAGATATAAACAAACCCATTATTGTACCTGTCACTTATCTTGACGTTTATTTACCCTCTATAATTATTTTTTTAAATTTTCAAAATTATTTATAAATTCTATTTTTAAACTAATTAAAAAATACGCATAGGCTCCCGTATATTTCAACACCATAATTAAGCCTGTTAAGTATCTCATTTTTTTTAAGTTGCTAATAGCAGGTAGCCTTTAAATCGATTAGGCTGGTTTTTATTTAGATATAAACACACCCATTATTGTAGCTGTCACTCATATCTTGACGTTTATGTGCCCTCTATAATTATTTTAAATTTTCAAAATTATTTATAAATTCTATTTTTAAACGAATTTTAAAAAATACTCGTAGGCTACCATGTTTATCAACATCATAATTAAGCCTGTTAGAAAGTATCTTGGTTTTTTTTTAATTTGCTAATATTAGGTAGCCTTTATATCAAGGCTACCATGATTATCAATACCATAATTAAACCGTTAGAAAATATATATTTTTAAATTCTAATATTAGAGTGAGTTTAAATCAGTTTAACGGTGCTTCAAGCTCGTAACGATTATTTAGCTGCCATTCTTACCTTGACGTTTATGTTCCCTCTATAATTATTTTTTAATTTTCAAAATTATATTTATATTCTATTTTTAAACGAATTAAAAAATACTCGTAGGCTACCATGTTTATCAACACCACAATTACGCCTGTTAGAAAGTATCTCGTTTTATTAATTTGCTAATATTAGGTAGTCTTTATATTGTTTAAGCTGCATTTTATTAAGATATAAACAAACCCATTATTGTAGCTGTCACTCATATCTTACATATCATCTTAATGTTTATGTGCCCTCTTTAATTATTTTAAATTTTCAAAATTATTTATAAATTCTATTTTTAAACAAATTAAAAAATACTCGTAGGCTACCATGTTTATCAACACCATAATTAAACCTGTTAGAAAGTATCTTGTTTTTTTTTTTAATTTGCTAATATTAGGTAGGATTTATATCGTCGACGCTGCTTATTTTTATTCAGATATAAACAAACCCATTATTGTAGCTGTCACTTGACGTTTATGTACCCTTTTATAATTATTTTTTTTTTAAATTTTCAAAACTATTTTAAATTCCATTTTTAAACGAATTGAAAAAATACTCGTAGGCTACCACGTTTAACAACATCTTAATTAAGCATGTTTGAAAGTAACTTGTTTTTTTAATTTGCTCATATTAGGTAGGCTTTATATCGTTTAGGTTGCTTATTTTTATTTAGATTAAACAAAATCATTATTGTAACTGTCACACTTTTCTTAACGTTTAGGTGACCTCTATAAATATTTTTTAAATTTTCAAAATTTATAAACTTTTTTTTTAACGAATTAAAAAATACTCGTAGGCAACCATGTTTATCAACCTTATAATTAAAATTGTTAGAAAGTATCTTGTTTGTTTTTTTAATTTGCTAATATTAGGTAGGCTTTATATCGTTTAGGCAGCTTATTTCTATTTAGATATAAACAAACCCATTATTGTAGCCGTTACTCTTATCTTGACGTTTATGTGCCATCTATATTTATTTTTTTTTAAATTTTCAAAATTAAATATTTATAAATTCTATTTTTAAACGAATAAAAAAATACTCGTTGGCTACCATGTTTATCAACACCATAATTAAGCCTGTTAGAAAGTGTCTTGTTTTTTTAATTTGCTAATATTAGGTAGGTTTTATATTGCTTAGGCTGCTTATTTTTATTTAGATATAAACAAACCCACTATTGTAGCTGTCACCCTTATCTTGACGTTTATGTGCCCTCTAAAATTACTTTTTTTTAAATTTTCAAAATTATATTCTATTTTTAAACGAATTAAAAAATACTCCTAGGCTACCATGTTTACGAACACCATAATTAAGCGTGTTAGAAAGTATCTTTGTTTTTTGTTTTTAATTTGCTATTAGGTACGCTTTATATCGTTTAAGCTGCTTATTTTTATTTAGATATAAACAAACCCATTATTGTATCTGTCACTCTTATCTTGACGTTTATTTGCCCTCTATAATTATTTTTTTAAATTTTCAAAATTATTTATAAATTCTATTTTTAAACTAATTAAAAAATACGCATAGGCTATCGTATTTATCAACACCATAATTAAGCCTGTTAAGTATCTCATTTTTTTTAAGTTGCTAATAGCAGGTAGCCTTTATATCGTTTAGGCTGCTTTTTATTTAGATTTAAACACACTCATTATTGTAGCTGTCACTCACATCTTGACGTTTATGCCTGTTAGAAAGTATCTTGTTTTTTTTAATTTGCCACTATTACGTAGGTTTTATATCGTTTAGGCTGCTTATTTTTATTTAGATATAAACAAACCCATTATTGTAGCTGTCACTCTTATCTTGACGTTTATGTGACTTCTAAAATTAATTTTTTTTTCAAATTTTCAAAATTATTTATATTCTATTTTTAAACGAATTAAAATACTCGAAGGCTACCATGATTTTCAATACCATAATTAAACCGTTACAAAATGTATTTTTTTTTTAATTCTAATATTAGGTAATTTTTAAATCGTTTATATTGCTTATTTTTTTTATTTTTTTTAGATACGCAAACCCATTATTATAGCTGCCATTCTTATCTTGACGTTTACGTTCCCTCAATAATTTTTTTTTTTTAATTTTCAAAATTATTTATAAATTCTATTTTTAAACGAATTAAAAAATACTCGTAGCCTACCATGTTTATCAACACCACAATTAAGCCTGTTAGAAAGTATCTCGTTTTATTAATTTGCTAATAATAGGTAGGCTTTATATTGTTTAAGCTGCATTTTATTAAGATATAAACAAACCCATTATTGTAGCTGTCACTCATATCTTACATATCTTAATGTTTATGTGCCCTCTATAATTATTTTAAATTTTCCAAATTATTTATAAACTCTATTTTCAAACAAATTAAAAAATACTCGTAGGCTACCATGTTTATCAACACCAAAATTAAACCTGTTAGAAAGTATCTCGTTTTTTTTTAATTTGCTAATATTAGGTAGGATTTATACCGTCTACGCTGATTATTTTTTTCAGATATAAACAAACCCATTATTGTAACCAGTATTTATCAATACCATAATTAAGCCTGTTAAGCATCTCGTTTTTTTTTTTAATTTGCTAATAGCAGGTAGCCTTTATATCGTTAAGGCTGCTTTTTATTTAGATATAAACACACCCATTATTGTAGCTGTCACTCACATCTTGACGTTTATGTGCCCTCTATAATTATTTTAAATTTTCAAAATTGTTTATAAATTCTATTTTTAAACGAATTTTAAAAAATACTCGTAGGCAATTATGTTTATCAACATCATAATTAAGTCTGTTACAAAGTATCTTGTTTTTTTTTTAACTTGTTAATATTAGATAGCCTTTATATCGTTTAGGCTGCATATTTTTATTTATATATAAACAAGCCTATTATTGTAGCCGTCACTCTTATCTTGACGTTTATTTGCCCTCTATAATTTTTTTTACATTTTCAAAATTATAAATTATTTTTAAACGAATTAAAAATACTCGTAGGCTACCATGTTTATCAATACCATAATTAAGCCTGTTAGAAAGTATCTTGTTTTTTTAATTTACCACTATTGCGTAGGCTTTATATCCTTTGGGCCGCTTAATTTTATTTAGATATAAAGAAACCCATTCTTGTAGCTGTCACTCTTATCTTGACGTTTATGTGACATCTATAATTATTTTTTTTAAATTTTCAAAATTATTTATATTCTATTTTTAAACGAATTAAAATACTCGCAGGCTACCATGTTTATCAATACCGTAATTAAACCGTTAGAAAATATATTTTTTTTAAATTCTAATATTAGGTAAGGTTTAAATCGTTTAGATTGCTTATTTTTATTTTTAGATATAGGAAAACCCATTATTGTAGCTGCCATTCTTATCTTGACGTTTATGTTCCCTCTATTATTATTTTTTTAAATTTTCAAAATTATTTATAAATTCTATCTTTAAACGAATTAAAATATACTTGTAGGCTACCATGTTTATCAATACCACAATTAAGCCTGTTAGAAAGTATCTCGTTTGATTAATTTGCTAATATTATTTAGGCTTTATAGTTTAAGCTGCATTTTATTAAGATATAAACAAACCCATTATTGT
>JABUQX010084651.1:17500-22539 GCA_015478945.1 Trachelipus rathkii
AATCACTATTAAAATGCTTAAATAATAAACCCAGTAAACAGTATTGTAATATTGTAGCTACGGTTGCAAAATAAACAAAAAAAGTATTGCTATACAGCTACGCTCAGCACATATTATATAAAGCGTAAGCATCACCGGTAGAGGAGCTCTGCAACGTTCGAAGGATTTTATACTGGCAACAATCACAGTGTCTTGATTAGTGTCGGCAAGTTCTGTTGTAAAAAATGGCTGCTTACAATGTAAACTTCCCGTCTGTAACACTACTGACTGAACAACAGAAAGCTAGAGTCAAATAGTAGGCAGCAACGACTACAATCAAAAACAGACTTCAAGTATTTTATATAATATGAGATGTGTGAATGCTGGCAAATCCTAGCCCAGCGACAAGTGCCGTCAAGCGCCGCCCCGTGAACTAGTGTAATTTCTGAATCGGTAAATTTTTTGACCAAACGCAAAGAACATATAGAGAACTGTGAGGAGTGGGTTATAATCTAACTGGAAGCATTGTATAATTAAATTGAGGTCTTCAGAAACATTGTAAAGACGACGGATGAAGACTCCACACATGCTGGGTTGGGGTAGCTCGAATGTGAACGCAATTTGAAGAAAAATGAGAGAACCTATTTAACTACAGCTCATGCCAATGGCTGAACTTGAGGAAAGATGAGAAGCTGTGTCTAAAGACTTTTATCAATATATCATGTCCTTTCTTATCATTAGTCTGCTCAGTTGAGTGAACAGCATTACCAGGATGAACAGGAATGTCCTTCATGGAGGAATATACGATAGTAACTTGAAACAATTGGCGAAAAATAGTTTTGTAAGTATATAGAGTCCAGTTAAAATATTCAACGTCCTTAACTGCACAGGTAAGCAAGATCCACAACTGTGTTTAGAAAGAGTATTAAAAATATATCTCGCTAGATCTGTCAAAATAAGTTACGAGTAAACCTGTTCGTGCAATGCGAGGATCTATAGAAGAGTCAGTTCTGGTGTAAGATAGTGGAAACTGCGAGCATACGTGCAATGAACAATGGAATAAACTATAACACTGTCAACTTTGTAACCGTACTGTGTTCCAGAAGGGAATACCAATTACTACAGCCCTCTTCACCGTTTAACGCATGGTATGATACGTGACACACTATTAGTTATCTCAATTTATTACACAAAGGAGTACCTACGTACGTGCATGTTAACGTAGATAAGATATTGGCAGAGACATAACCGATTCCGACTGCGGCCGACTCTGTCCACATTTTTGTAATCAGGTTCATACTCCGTTTCTAATGCTTATAGACTTTCTTATCGCACTACATCACTGAACTGAATACGGACGAAGTGCTTATCATGAATAGATCGTATGACTCCATGATCGAGCGAACCTAACTTTCTCTTCTGAAACAGTTCTTCAATGGTATGACCTGTTTTAACCGACTAGTTTAAACAGACATCTCACAGAGTGACAGTTTCACAATCAGTGTTCTTTATAAATGTAACTTTTTCTCTATTTTCTTTTAATGACGGTTTACTATCACGTTGACTTTCATCATCAGCAAAATAAGATCAATTCACATGGAGAGCATCAAGGGCTATCAGGGAAGCAGGTTTGCTACTCTTAGGTTTTCGACAGCGTGACAGAAAGGTATTGCATGAAATAATGGAATTGGTCCGTGTTGATGGGGAACCGTTCTCATAAGCAAAACAAAATATGTTCGATCAGGTAGTGTGAATATCATACTGACTTTTACAGTAATAGAATTTAAAGACATTACAGAGAATGATAAATGCTACTAGATGTGGTTTTGTTATTTTCAGAACTGAAGCTTCGCAATTGTACCTTATGAATCGACTCATAACTCGTGAGTTGTAGCTCTTCAGTATGGAAGAACCTTGAAACTAAATACAATAGGCAATTTATTATTTCTCTGACCTAAGATTGTAATATATAAGATATATTGTCCAAATGTATATCTAAAATGTGTAAATGTGAGTCTTATATATATATATATATATATATGCAGCAGTTTTGGATATGTTAAGAAAGGGTTATATTACAGAGTATATATATCGCTCATTTAAGTATATAGTTATATATAGCAGCATATATATATATATATATAGTATATGGTTGTTAAGGCAGTATATGGTTATTGTTATATGCTATGTTGTTGCTGCTGCTAAGTTATAAATAAACTAAAGTAAAGTTTTACCCTACGATATCTCTAGAAAACCAAGATAGGTACAAGAAAACTAGATAATATATATGGAATCAGCGTATGAAAGTTAGTTAAAATGAAAAAATCATTTTTTTGGTATCCCAAACTACGATAGGAAGAAACTAAAAACATATGGGCGGGAATCAGCGAGGCAATATATTTTTAGGGGGCCTCGATCCGACAGGTGGGACAGAGTGGGGGGACGTTTTCCATGCCTCGTAGGGGAGGCGCAGGAATCCCTGCGACATCCAAATACCAAAGAGTGGGGGTTCCGGGAGACCCTCCCAGGAGGCAAATAGTCCATCCTCGTCGTCCCCCAGGAGTGTCGAGAAACCCCTGACCTTTTGCATCTTTGCATTTACCCTGGTAAATAAGTTATCCAAAAATAAAATCTTTTTTCGTACATATTTCATGCGCTGATTCTAAATTATGCAAAGGTTAGTTTTGTACCATCGTGGAAGTTTTGAGATATAAAAGTAAAAAGAAAATTTTTTTCCATTTCATGCTAAATTTCATGCTGATTCCTATTAAGGGCGTTATCTGCTTTCTTGTATCTATCTTTAGCTTTGAGATATCACGTGGTAACTCTTGCTTCAATTCATATATATATATATATATATATATATAGAAGAAGTGTTAGGAAGCTATATTACATAGTTGATATATATGTTATTATATTAAATCATGTTATTATATATATATTACAAGTTGTTATATTGGTTGTTATTGTTATTATATTACTGCAGCAGCTGGCTAAGGCTGGTTGCTATATATATGCGTATATTTCATACAACAGCTATAGCTGGTTGTTGTTATAGTTGGCATACTGGCTGCTGGTTGCTGTTACATATAGCTACAGCAGCTAGTTTAGCATATATATACGGCTGCTGCTACATATGTTAAGGTGCATGCGAGCGTTGGTTGCTGTTATGCTGGTATATATACATATATATACATGGGTGGTGCTAAATATATATTATTGGCTATATTACTAAGGTTGTATATATAAGAAGAGCATACAGGCGCAGCAGGGCATGAGCAGCAGCAGTGCGATATAGCAGCATACTGTTAAGAAGAAGAGCGCAGGCAGGTAAGAGCAGCATATATATATATATATATTACATGAGATACTCTCAGAAGCTTAAATACTTATCAGTTTTTATCAATTATTATCAATTGTTATAAACTATTTTTAAACTGACATTTTATTTTTTACAAAATACTTCAATTTAATGAATAGATTTCAAAATTTTCTTTCCATAGCTTAAATATTCTTGCATTAAAAGTAATTTATTACTTTTTTTAATTATTTTTCTCTTTGTAACGTTTTCTATTGAAATGATTTAAATTAATTGAAGTATGCTTAATTCGACACACTTGGTAAGTATATCGGAAGATATGGCTACCGTGAGAGAAACTAATCTATACTAAGTTAAATGATGAAGTACTATTTAATTTGTCCTGATTTCCTTTTTGGAGTAAAAATAGTGGTAATAAACCTAATTTGATACATTAAAAATGTTCTTGGTTTGCGTTGAATTAAAATATAACTTGAACATGAAAAAAATTAACGCTAACTTCGTATTAGTAATTTTCTCAATTGAAACATCGAGAGAGAGAGAGAGAGAGAGAGAGAGAGAGAGAGAGAGAGAGAGAGAGAGAGAGAGAGAGAGAGAGAGAGAGAACACTGTTTCAGTAAAACGATTTGCTTTGTTTCGAACAAGATTATTCACATCAAAAGGAACACCCAGTCGAAGACCTGGGCTGAAGGAGACATTATGGGTCTCCATAGAGATTTCGTAGTTCATACCATAAGAAGTAAGAACACCCAGTAGAAAGGAGAGAATAATGAGCTCTCATGCAAAGCGGATGTTCTAGATATAAAGTTGCGATTACCTAAAGAATGATTTATATCTTCCTGGAAGAAGGGCATATGCCCTTAGTTAATGAGGCCAGCTCTCAAAAACAACGAAAACAAATTCAATAGAAGAGAGCAATTATATTAGAGGTGTCGGCATGCTAAGCTCGCAAATCTTTTTTCTCAAGTTCAACTAATTTCTTTGATTTGGAAAAGTTGATAATTATTCAAATAAGGCATAATTAAATTTTTACCAATCAGACTTTTTTCCTCTTACTTCTTAATTAATATATTTATTTACTAGTGATGTGGCGGATGTGAAACTTTTAACATTGACGGATGCGAATGCCAGAATCTAAACATCAACGGATGTAGATCTTTACACATTTCCTCATATTCTACTTATGCAGATGCGGGACTTAAAAAAATTTGCAAATGTTTCGCATCGCTAGTACGTATAATCAAATGTTTGATATTTATGGGATATTTAATCTTCTTATCAGAATACTTGTACTCCTGACCCAGTGACATGGCTCAGTGACATGATTTAATAACCTGGCTCAGTGACATGACTTAATGACCTGCCCGAATTACCTGACTCTGACATGATTTAATAACCTGACTCAGTGACATGATTTAATGACCTACCCGGACTGAATACGATCTGATCGGCTCTCTTTTGTTTTCATCATGAAAACAATCTTTGAACATTTTTATATCCAGGCATCATAAGGCGCAAAATGCCATTTATTACAAATAGCAGCATGCTAAGGCTGGGTACAGGCAAGGTGCGCGCGTTAAGCGTTAAGGCATATATAAGCAGCAAGCAGCAGCAGCAGCAAGAGCAGCAAGAGCGCGCGTTGCCATGTTAAGCAGTACAGCGGCGCACGAAACGCGTGGCGTTTTTGCACGATAAATGCGAACGGCGGTAATAATCATCGAACTGGAACGGTGCGCCAACG
>JABUQX010084652.1:0-17500 GCA_015478945.1 Trachelipus rathkii
ATATATATAAATTTTAAAACGGTGTATTTATAGAAGTTAACTATAACATATTAATATAAATAAGGAGAGTTTCTCTCTAATTATGTTGTTTCTGATATATCTGGTGGGGTGATAGTTATTATTATTGAGTGATAACTCATTTAGTTCATCAATGTTAAATACGAGTATATCTAAGTAATAATCCAGTTATACATTATGAACTAATAGATAATTCCTACATTATAAGTATGAGTAGCTGAATATATGTTAAGTATTATCATATATATGCGGAATGTTCCAGATATGTGATATACGGTGTATCGATATATTATTTTTCGATAATAATTGATTCCAGCACTATGTCTGATGAAGGTAAAACGTAACTTAAGTTTTAACCAGAATTATAAATTATATATTATATGGTCTAGAATAATGCTGTTCAGTAATATTGGGATATCACTATAATATTATTCATGTTGTAATATATAGCCGTTCCCCGACAACAAATAGATTATTACGGTCCTCTAAAATAGTGATATTTTTCTTTAGAGAGAGTTTTTTAGTGTATTTTTAAGGTAATCCATTAATATAATATATATATAATATATATATATATATATATATATATATATAATTATATATATTATAAATGGCTAAATTTGTAAGAAAACTGTACTGTGACTTAGTGAGGTATATAAGTCAACGCATTCCATCACAAAGCTAGCGTACAATACCTGAACCCTCCTAAGTTTTCTCACTGTATCACACAAACTGGTATAGTATAATAAAAAGAAAATTAATTTAGTTAGGTTAAGGTTGTGTAAGTTAGGTTAATGTTAGGTTATAAGTTATAGGTATATTATAGATTATGATTATAGGTTAAGGTTAAGTTTAGGTACCTATTACGGTAGTCACAGTTATATAATATATGATATACCTAATATAATATATATTATATTATATATTATATATTATATTGATATTATTATAGTAATATATATATACCTATAATATTTATATTATATATATATATATATAGTTATATATTTATATATTATATATATTATATATATATTATATATATATATAATATAATATAATATATATATTATATAATATATAATATTAAATATATTATATATTATGTGTATGTGTGTGTGTGTGTGTGTGTGTGGTGTGTGTGTGTGAGTATGTTCATGAAGGTTGGAACAATTTGCGTTTTGTGTGTGTGTGTGTGCGTCTGCGCCTAGCCAAATATGTTATAAAACAGTTTAAAATGATAGGGTCTCTAAAGCTTCAGAAATGTTTAGGTTATGAAGCAATAAACTCTTGATATGAGGGTAATATGTATTCAAAAACAGAGACCCGATTACAGTCCTGACGTGAAAGAGGGATACGTTTTCCCGTAGACTTTTTTTTCCTCTCTAAAAAATATAAAATATATAAAAATGCGAACGACGAAATATAAGGCTTTTGTCATATAGCCTTTCATTGTATATTAGAAAATTGGAATTTACTTCTATATACCGGAATAAATAAATATTAAAAAAATTGACTAATAAAATTTTTTTTATTACTTTTTTTCCGAACGAATTTTCATTATTCTTTTTAATAAATTTTTATCAAACTTTATTTTTTGAAAGTAATTACATTTAAATATGTATGCAATATATTTGAGAGAAAGATCGTATATAAATTCAGAATTTTAAGCATACTTTAAAAGTGTGAGGATAATAAAAATGCTGAATATGCTGAATATAAAATACATTTACCTTTTCTAATCTTTTGCATCACCTACCTCTCTCTATTCATCTCTCTTACTCTCTCTCTCTCTATCTCATCTCTCTCTCTCTCTCTATAATATATATATTATATATATATATTAATATTACTACTATATATTTATATAATATATAATAAATATTTATATATATATAATTAATATATATACATTAATATATAATATATATATATATATATTATAATATTATATATATATATATATATATATAATTAATATTATATATATATTATATTAATATATATATATATTTAATATAATATATATTATAATATATATATATATATATTATATATATTTATATATATAGATAATATATTATTTATATATATATAATTAATATATTTTAATTAATATAATATTATATAATTATATAATATATATATATATATATATATATAATAATAATATATTATAATATTATATATATATATAAATTTTATATATAATATATAATATACTAATATGTATCTATATTATTATAATATATATATATTTATATTATAATATATATTATATTATATATATTAATATATATATATATATATATATATATTATTATATTATATATTATGAATTATATATTAGTAGTTTCTTAGAACATAAAACATTAAAGATATAATTACCATATATTCGTTTTGAAGTTTGGTCAGAATATCTATTTGAGTTTTTTATTATTTTAATAAGATGTTAAAGGGAATGACCTCCTTAATTATAAAATTATATTATATATAATTATAATATTATTTAATTAATTATTATTTTTATATTATTAATTTATTATTATATTATTGTTTATAGTAGCTGTTATTATGTAAATATTCCTTATTATTATTTTAATTAATTATACTTAATTTATTAGATTCAATTTTTGTATACTGAAAGTATTAAACCTGTTAATTAGTGTATAGAATTTGATCTATTTTATATTAAAAATACTGAAAAATCAGACAAACATTAGATATATATATATTATGTATATCCCAATATATATATATATATAATTTTAGTAGTTTATATATCACGAGTATAAACTATGATATATATAATTGTTTTAAAAAACCCATGTAGATATTCAAAACTGTCAAAATCATTATATGTCTGTAAGAGAGTTTAACCGCATAAGCAATTTGGTATAGTATTAGAATTCAATTGGATATTATTATTGTGTGCTCACTACTCCCTGGTAATAAATTATATAATGGGGAGAAAAGACCAAGGGCTGAAAGACTACCTGCCAATATAAAAGCTTGAAGTTGTGGAACTACAACATGATTGCACAGACGAGACACCGGAGGAGTCTGTTTGAGTGACTACTGTTTATAGCACATGCATTTGAGCTGAAGGTATGTCAGAGTTCCAGGAAGTACGAGAGTCTGAAAAAAATATGTAAATATTATATGTATAAAGTGGTAGGTGTGTCGCGTTGTGATGTGAGGTTTTCGAGACATTTTTTTGTTTATTCAATGTGGGAGGTACATAGAAGGTATTCGGAGGAGCTCTAGGTCAGGTCCGGGAGTATGTCGAGGAATACATAGCATAAATTTGTGAAATTCACAAAGAATGGATGAAGGATTCTCGGAAGTAGTAAGAGACAGAGCGACTCACAGCAGTATCTGAGACACCATAGGCGAGAGAGTTATGAGTTAAAAAAACGTGCATTTGGGTGTACGTACAGAATCGGTCTCAGCTCTCCGGAGGTAGAGAGATAATTCGTTTGTAATGACCATTCCGCTCAGATCTACGCGAGCACCAAGATACCTCTTGAATATATATTTATTACTAAAGGTATAGGAGGATGCATAAACAGTTTCGTAAAAGCTCATTTAAAAATAAATGAGATTTGAGAAAGAGTTATTTTAGAGTAGGTAAAGCTAATACTAATGAAGTATTCGAAAAAGCTCTCAGACCATCCCTTATCAATGAGAAGTAAAGTCGTTATTGAGGAACCGTCCAGGTATATTTGCTGCGTACTCCAATATTACTAAGAAGCGACAACGCGCACTATTATAGATAACAAGCAATTGAGGGTTGGATGAGTAAAATAAGGTTTATCCTGAAGGAGCCTCAGAACACACAACCTTTTAGAAGCTTGTTTATATGTCTTTCACGTTAATGTATCTTTAATATTTAATGGAATCACTATCGTAATGAATAAAAGAGAAAACGTCAGAAATCTATTTAAAAACAGAAGAAGGTTGAGCTGTGTGTTTTCGAATATAGCAATCATAAAGCTAATAACTGAGCGGAGCAATTTAAAGTCGAGTAGATAGTATTAGTGAAAATAATATAGTTTTTGATTCTATATGATAATGTTACTGTTTATTCTTTTTTTCTAATATAGATATATACGAGAAAAGATTCCAGATGATCATGATTAGCTAGCAATAACACTTCTGCATGTGATAAATGCTTATTGTTATCAGTGGGTTCATAACTCCTAAAATTGGAAGTAGAGTATTATAGAAGGTATGAGCATCGGCAAAGGAAATGTAGATTGAGATGTAAGTTGAAAGAGAAGAGAGAGGGTCACTAATGATAAAGGGTTGGTGATAGGGCATATTAATCTTGAGGTACAATACCACTTATTATGATGGATTTTAATAAGTTGACTATTGGACGTTTGCGAGCGAGAGAGAGTTTAATAATAGTTACTGGACACCTTGAGAGGATATAATGAAATACAGATAGAATGGACTTGAGATAAAGGTAAATTCCGTACAAAGAAAATCAAAAACAGAATAAGTATTCAGAAACCTGTTTAATTTAGGCTATTAGTAATCATATAATAAATATAAACTCATCTCTCTGAGGAATGACACTATATCTATTATAACATACTTCTTGAGAGGTTCCAGTCGCATATACATATATCTTTTCTCTCATGACGAGCTTATTGAGAGATAAAGACAAACAGATAATCTCTGGCGAAAGACTTTTGTATAATTCCTTTAATTAGCCCCTTGGGGAATATAAGGGCTTATAGCTATCATTCTTACCATCCATTTACACATCTAGCTGACCCGAGATACTTAACCTGATATCTCAATAAAAAATCAATCCTTTCCGATTCCTTTCCACATCCTATATATTTATATTATAGACATCCTTATCATGTCTTCTGAACTGTCCTTTCTCATTATTTTATTAGTATGAATTTCCATTCCAGGACAGCTAACCTAGGCTAGATAGTCTGTGACTGCTTCGAAATACATGTCTCTATATAAATTCAGTATCCCTCCAAAATAACCTCCTTTATCCAATTGATTACTTTTTATAATTCTTCATGTTGGTTACTATTCTGTTATCCCACAAAAGGTTCATTTGATATATATTTCCTGGCCACCTGCACTCCCTTACTTCATTAATTATTTCCTCTAGATAATTTCTTATAAACAGAAATCAAGAGCAGCATTTTATTTAAAGATATATCTTACTCTAAGTATCCCCTATAATAAAAATAGTACCTAACATAATCACACATACCATAACAAGCACAGAAGTTTACCTATAAAGTCATAAATAGAATATCTAAATAGAAAGACCAATACATAAATATCGTTATAAACATCTTAGTCTCAAATTCATAGGTCAAAGTAGAAAATATCAAGATATCTACAAATATTCTTGTCTCACCAAGATTTACTCACCGAAGTTTCGAAATATTATCAGTAATCTCTTCACATACTGCTCATCCATTCATATTCCCATGCTCTCTGTAAATGTTATTGATAATATAAACTACCTACGAAATCAAATAATGAAAGTGTATACCCTTAAAATCTAGGAGAAGAGAACATATCTCGAATCATATAATATTGGGACTTCATTATGTTTTCATAGTGTCCTTTTGCCATTTTTGTTTTATGTCAAGAATATAATTTTTGAGTTTCTCTCTAACAATCGTGTTCCAATGACATAATGTATCGTTTTTTCACATATGAACTCATTATTTAGTTTTAATGCGCATCTCTCTACCAAAAAAGTTCACTTTCCTTGTACTAATAGGCCATAACATCATCTCCCTTGTCTACTCCATCTTTTTCGGTAATCATATTAAGTTTACCAAACCGAATTACCTACTATTCAATATTTCCTGTTTCGGTTCTCTTCATCATTATAATCCAAGACAACGTAAATTACACACCTTAATATAAAATTCAATCTTAACTCATTTTCAACGGTTGTGCCCCCTTTACTCATTACCCTTCTGAAATTGTCAATATCAACCCAAAATTTGTATTTCAGTGACAACAGATACGATTATATTTTCATAAGCCCTAGTATTTAGCGTGATATAAAACTGGGTTCCGTTAGGCCTCACACACTACAATGTTCACATATCCTTTTCTTCTCTTAAATCATATTAAAGTAATTTCTGGACTTATAAAATCGATTCCCTTGAGGTGATTGCCTAATGAGTATGCATATGTATTATGAATAATTCGTACTTCGTCATTACTAATATCCACTCCGCAAAATTTCATCTATCCACTCCTTACGAATTAGTAAACATCGAGATACGCATAGTCTCATATAATGGAGATTTACTTTGCACTGACACCAATGATCTGCCATGTCTCCCATCTTGGTGAAAAATTCTCGAGTACCCACCACGAGTCGAGGAGAGCGGAGAAGAGATCCGTCATAACTTTTAAAGACAATATTCAGTGTGCCATATTGTTCTTAGTGATTAAGAAACTTAACATTACTCTTCTCATATTATACGTAGATTAGATGAATTTTTTTATGTAATGTTTCACTCCGGAATATAATTTATGACATTTACTCTAATTTTTCAGATTTACACACTTCTCATAAACGCATATCACACAGATCTCTAACCACAACGAGTAACAAATCTAAACCATTCCACCGATACTCACAAACCTACACAAGCACACACAACAGATTATCTCTCTATACACCACACTACCAAACTTATGCAAAACTTATTTTTTTTTAAAATTGAATAAAATTCGAAAGATTATGGTGAATCTCGCGAGTAGAATTAACGACACACATCAGACTATTTAAGTTTAATTTATCAACTCTTTTAAACTTTTAAGCTTATTTAAGTTTAATTTATCAACTCTTTTAAACTTTTAAGCTTATTTAAGTTTAATTTATCAACTTTTTTATTTTCGGGGGAAAACCGGTCGGGGCAGAGGGGAAAACCGGTCAATATACACTTATATAAAACGTAAAAAAATGTCCATTTTTTTTTTAGTTTTTAAAATAAATTATTATTTTTTAATTTTTTATGTATGGTAGACTATAAAACACATGTTATTTACTTTTATGTTTAATATGTTTTATATTTATATATATCTCTCATATTTCTCATATGTGATATAATATATATAGAGATAAAAAAGATACTCGATCATCTAATAACCTAATATATATTAATCTAATTTTTTTTAAATAAATGTTGATGTACATATACCTTGGTTAAATTAATAAACAGTAGGGCTGTACGTAGTGAGTTACGTGGAAGTCCGTTAGAGATGATCTCATGTAATTTTTATTCACAGAGGAAGTATACTGGAGTAAGTATTCCAGAGTATGAAATTTCTGTGCAAGTTGAGAATCTGAGTCATGTAAGTCTGAAAATCCTCTATGATGTTAAGTATGAGTCGGTAGCATCGGATAAAAAATCTTTATTTAATTTTATGATGAGATAAGTCGGAGTCTCAGATATATGCAAATTCTTAAATTTAAGGAGAGTTACGAGTAGAAATAAATTTATTATTACGAACTCTGCAGCCCTGATATAATAATGTAGTTGCTCATCCTTTTTGAGTTAAGTTAAATATATAAAGTGTAACATCATAAATATTTAATTATTAAAGATTATCATTATAACTATATATAATTAATTATTATATTATTATTGAATTATAAATTAATTTAAACAAAGAAGTGAAATAATGTAAATTATCAAATGCATCATATTTTTAATTAATTTTATAATTATATTATTATTATATATTTATTTATATATTATTTAATTATTATTATTAATTATTATTATTAATTATTTATATATTAATTATTAAAAATTATTATAAATTATGTTAAATATATATACATATTTAAATTGTACTAAAAATATATCTTGAACTATAAATAAGGAAAATTGAGTATCAACTAAAGTTATATTACGTGAAATTAGGCCCTATCATATAGCCAGCCTAGTAAATCTACTATATTATATTAATAAATAATAGTTAGCCTATTGTTCAAGTGTAAATAATTTTATTTTAATTTATATATCATATATAACAAAAAAATTATGAAAATTTCAGAAATATATTTATTAACATAGAATTGTGTTTTTATTTTTTAATTAGTTTTAATTATGAAATGGAAAAAAAATGCATATTTAAAATAATTAAAAATTTGTTCTGGATTTACTATAATTCAACTGATATGTAGAAAAATAATAGTTCAATAAAATATAAACTTAGACGTGTTTTTTTTTATCCAATTAATTCTACTACACCACATCTACTTCCAAAATCTATTTATACATTTATAAATTAATATTGAAATTAGTTTGGATCAAGCTCAAACATGACCCGTTTCTACACCTGAAATCATTTGACCGGTTTTTCCCCCGAATATCAATTGTTTGAAAATTGGAATTTTTCAACAAAAAAAATACCTTAAAAATAATAACAGATATGATTTTCATTTTCATTTTTCTAAATAATACTATATAATACAACTTAAGGAATAATAACTCTCACACTCTAAATTAGAGTGAGAAAACACTATTTAAATAAATAGATGTAACTTAAAAAATTTCAACTATCTTGTCATATTCCATTAAACAAAAAAAAAAAAAAAAAATCCGATTTCTATGAACCAGCGATTTTCCCCCCCCATTTTTAATGTATGTATACATTATTTTTCGGCCCAATCCTCAATATGATAAGAAAAAAAATGTCATTGGGCAATATATTTATGTGATTTATAATATGTATCGCTCATTTTCTTAGATAATTGGTATTAAGTTATATACAAAGAATTTTTTTGCCTTAAAGGAATATCTTGGACTTTGATAGTAATTTGAAACATCTAATAAAATGAGTATATACTTAAATCGAGACAGTATATGCGTGTATTTAGAGCAAGAGATATATATACCCAGTCTATCAACTCAATCGGAGAGAGTCGTTGTAGACGGTAACTAATAACCCAAGTGAGTCGAAACGCTGTCATCGATCTAAACGTCAAATATAGACAAATTTAGTTGTTGCAAGTCATCATGAGATTTACGTGTAAACGTCAAGATATGTAAGTATTGGGTTACTCCGGGTACTATCATCTGTAATAACGGTATGTACACAACGATAAATTTATTAATATATATACAACTTATAAGGTAATCACTATATTTTTAACGACAAAAAAAATTTTCACTTCATAATGTAAACTATTTTAATCACATCCTGCGGGTCCAGATCCTGTAACTTAAACAATTAAGACGAATAATCTCTATTACAAGGTTCGGTAAATTGTAGCTTTTACCCCCTTCATTAAAACTATTGTAAAGTGAAAAATCAAAAATCACAATTATATAAAACAAAGAGAACAGGCAAAGAAAGACGCAATGAGAGCACTAGTAGGGCACTTATGTCGTTTATTAAACAAACTAGTTGCCAAACCTGAAGTTTTTATATTCATGAGTTTTTTATTTTTTGTATAGTCAGAGGCGGTAGGAGTTACACCAGGCAGGAGCGTGTTATTATATATAATAATAATGTACAATATTTCTCTGTGCCGTGATTCTCAGTTCTATAAAAATATATTTTATTGTTTTGTTCATTTTAAATTTTTTTCAATATAAATTATGCAATAGACGAATCAGCGACAGTTAGATCTACTGATCCTCAAAAAAGCTCATGAGGAATGACACACAATCCCTACGAGAGAGATATGTATTATGAAATAATTCATAATAAATACATAGATATACTAAATATTTTAACATATTTAATAGGTCTCACTATATTTTTCCAATATACTAATATCAGAGTAGATTATATTTAGTACAATCGAGATCCTACTCACTAATGAGAAATAGTAAGAAAATACCATAAAGTGTATCCAGATTTATACTGTAAAAATTGATGTTAATGCCGAAGTAGAGGAAATCGTATATGTTGGTATTTAGGAATTGAAACTGTAGCATTTAATACTTAATGACTTACTTGGAGGGAGTATTTTTACATGAGAAAGGATGAGACTGAAGATGGAATAATTGATGGTGTTCGGATCGGCATTCTCCTCCAATAAGTATAGGATAGTAATGAGCTACTGGAGAGTCCTTCTTATGTTAGAGACGCTTATCCTGTATGTTCGAAAGACTTAGTTCTGATTTATGATATAAACCCATGATTGCATTTTTGGTATTAACTCCTCACGCTGCGAGACGTAGACTTCTAGAGTTTTCGATTCTGCGACTTTTACATAGCTGTATGTTGTGTGAATGAAAGAGTAGTGGAGTTTATTCCTTTTGAAGAAGGAAGAATTTTACTCGATATCGGTGAAATCTGTAATATAGGTAACTTAGACGAGATCAATAAGTGCGTTGTGTTAACGAGTGCGATATCTAATAGGTAAGTAATTTATTATTTACTTCTAACACAGAGAGGATTAGTACTTCACTCCCCTTTCTAAAAGAGTAAACAACTGGAATGTGCTCGTTCAAAATAATGTTTTTGAGTATAGAAATCAGCGCACCTCTATAAGGTTGAACTCACTTTCATTAAGAGAATGTATTGTCTTAGCTCTGATAGATAATATCTAGCTTGTATTGCGATCCTTCTTAGAAATGGATCACGAGCAAGATTATCTTAAGAACAACTGAAGATTTAAGGTGTGTTGTTTTTCCGTAATATATATGGCATAAGTAATGTGTAGAAAAATTTGGTTTGAGAAAAGTAATGTGCAGAGGGTAACAAATTTGACATAAATGAACATCTATATAATAGGTACCATTATGATTTAATGTGTGTGTGTCCGGTGTTTTTAGTGGGCCTGTCACCTTGATTGATGTGTGTCGTTGTGTGTGATGTTGTGGTGTGGTATTATGTGATAGTGTGTGTGATTGTGATGTGTGTGGTGTATGTGCGCGTCGCGACTAATTGTGTGATTAAGAGATCTATGTAAAAGTTTTAAGTGAGCTCGGAAGCATGGTGTAATTGGTTGTGCCTCTTAGCAAAGCACCATGATATAGCTTTAGTGTTAAAATATAAAATGTGTTGAGGGATATAGACCGGAGACAAAAGAAGGAGAGCGAGAAGATGGACACATTTAAGATTTTAACGATAAGAGTGTAGTAGCCCAAGAAAGCATGAGTAGTTTGGAGGCTAATTTTAAAAGCGGAGAGGACTTCCCTGAGACAGGATATGAGAGACTCTGAAGTGAAAGTAGAAGCACATAAAAAACATATTCCACCTTTATATATGACCGACTACAAATTATATTATTTTTTTTTTTTTATAATAGACTTGATAAATTGTGTGAGGCCACATTAGCGAATGAAGAGGAATGGTTGAAGAAGTTAGTTAAAGTAGACCTAATCACACTATATGACATTATGCCTAAAGTTTAAGGCAAAAATATAGCCCCGTGTATAGAAAACATTTGGGAATACACAAACGTATCTAATTATATTTCCTCCTATATATAAACGTTATATGTTAATGTGTTATTGGGTTATTCAATTGTGTTTAATTTGCCGCACTTTGCAAAGCATAATTCATTTATTGTTAGGCGTTTTTAATTAAATACCCGGTCATAAGTACTACCTCACTTATTTAGACAATATTTTTCAGTATTAATCCTTATATATAGTGGCGGGATTGTATAATAAAATTTGATGTATATCATAACTACTTACTCGGGCTAATATTGGCCAATGAAAACTTATAATGACGGATTAATTGTCAGACAAAGAACAATTATCTATAGGGATAATAATAATATAATATGTGATATTTTATCTATATATTATCTATTAGAAATAAATATGACTGTACTTTGAAAAAGAAAATTTCTTTCTTATATATCTTCTGTGAGTAGATATTTGAAAAAGTTCTTGAGGGATGGATGGTAATATATCATTGTCCAAAACGAATTGATCTTTGTTTATTATAATAGAACAGAAATAAATGAGTTTAAGGTGATATCCGTAAGTCTAATGCTAGATTGGCTAAATAGTATAGAGGCCATCAGAAACCAGCTGCCGCACCAAATGGCGGTTAAATATAGAAATATAAGGAATGATATTCAATAAATGAAAACGGGATAATAATATAATATTATAACTATAAAAAGATTAATATTATTATTCTATACACTATATGTGTAATGTGTATTATAACTATCATACTAATCGTGACTTAAATTTGAGGTACATTGTTGATGGACCAACAGATTTAGTTAGAACACTAGGAATATCATAAAATGTAGATTATTATACTATTACTCAATTTCTTTGATGTGATAATTCTAGGACTATATTTAACTCTTGGAAGTTCACAAGCCAGGTGTGCTCAAATGATTTTATGATTTAAATGATCAACATACAATACAATATTACACGCTACATATTGATCGTTATGGTAAGGAGACAAGGTGTGGAGGTAGCGATCACTCAAATTACCTGGTTTTTTGCGCGCGTCTTTCTAATTGCCCTTCTTTCTTTCACATGGGCTTCGATTAAATTAATATTCGTCTCTCACGAATCAATAAGTAAAAAGTTTACAAATTATAAATCGTATATTAAGGGAATGTTTTAAATATAATTTCGGAAAGGTCGTGCCGGCTTTGCCGTGCCGGCACCCACGCGTGTCTTCCATGCTAATACTACTCACATCAATAATTCAGACTCCGCTTATATTAACTTTTCCTCCAAAAAGCCTATTGTCTCTTAATTTAACCGCGCTTAGAGAGGCACTTTCCTAAGGCGTCGCTTTTGCGCATAATAATTATTTAACAAGATTTATCAATAATCTAAAATAATAGCTGTTCGAGTCTTATACAGATTTTTTCTCTCCCCCCAAACAACTTATGAACTCTACTAGAAATATGAGAGCAAAGATTTCTATTCATTACAAGATGAGAAAAGTATACATAATTATTCTGAAAAGTAAAAAGGGGGGGGTGTACCCCTTACACCGTTTTTTATATAGTGTTTTTTTTTTTTTTATTCTATATATATTATATTTTTGAACACTATGATCAAAAGTGTCAATATGAATGCACTTAAAACTCAAAATTATTATATTATTATTCATTTAATTTTTTTTTATATCGTATCTAATACCTAAGTTTTTAATACAAAAATCATCTATTAGCATAGAGTAATACATATGACCTATATAGTCACCTTAATTAATAATTAATTCTCATTTTAATCTGGTCCAACTTATATATTTTTTTTCATTTCATTTCTATTAAAACATCAATTTGTATTCTAAATATTATTCCTTCGAGGATTATATGATTTCATCACAAATATATTATAAGAGAAAAGCCTCTTGTATTTTTTTTTTTGTTTTTGGTTTTGACTCTTTAATGCATTATGTGTTATTTCATGATTCTAAAATTTATTATTATTATGTATTTTTTTATTTTTATTTATGAATTTTATATTTTTGAATAGTATCTCGCGTCAGAGTTATTCATTTGTAGTTGTTTTTGCCGAAACCTGTGCTAGAGTTAATGTTTAAATTAAGTATATAATTAGTTTATTATTTTTTATTTCGCCCCATTTAATCATCAGAATCACATATTTTGCTTGCTTGCGGGTTTCTTAGATAAGAACTTGTTACCAATCTATTAAACGGTAACAATCCAATCAACATATGAGCAAATGTATAATTCTATCTCCTAGCTTATATATTTGTGATAGCGTTTTGTGTTACTAGTTGACCTTATCTTGAACCTCATAGTTAGCACTCTTCCTGCCTAAATACTCGTTCTTTAGGGAACCTTATATTAGTTTATTTAAGCCAAATTTTTAACTTGTGTATCGAAAGTATGCATATACCAACTTCTGCCACGCCATTTCTATCTTTTATCCTTTCATTTTCTTACTCCATCTGTTCTTATGTTAGGTGATTGACACGAGGATTTTGCGTTGAGAAAAAAGTACCAACAATAGTCTTGGCACTTTCATTCTTATGAATTTTATTCTGTTTTTCAGATATAGTTTTATGTTCTTGTATGAGAAATATCAAATCAAATAATCACATCAAATGATTCCTCTCTCGCTCTCTGCGTCCTAATATTTAACCAAGCGCGTAACTTAATCTCGAGAGATATAAAAATCCTCTGGCTGAGAGGTAGATGAGTAAAATAAAATTGTAATATATATCATTATATATAATGTTTTTATTTTTTTTTTATTACCATATGATTTCAGTGAACTATACTTTTTGATTGTGTACTAAAACGAGAGAGGCCGAGTCTTACCCTTTTGTGCAGGGTACCTCTAAATTTCCAAAAAAACCCTATCAACTTAAACGCACCTACATATTGTTGCTAACCCGATTTTGTGTTACAAACAAGTTACCTAAAATGAATAAGGGGTCTTTGTCAAGCAGTCCTGCGAAAGATGTGTGGAACTGAAAAAGAATCCTTGGCAAGAAAACGAATCAAAGAGGAAATCAAATGAACGAAACAGAGTATTATATGGGCATCAATTTTGTATGGGTTATTTCCATAAGAAAATTTTGCTCAATAAGCTGAACGATAGAAACGTAAGAAGAACTTAAAACTAAAAGTGCAAATTAGGCGAAAAATTAACGCATCCTTTGCTGGTGAAGCCACAATTGCGCCTCATATAGGCAGTGTATTCTCACAACTCAGACCTATATATTTATTTAGATTTCTATCGTATTAGTTATTATTATTATTATTTATTATTTTTTTATTACTTATTATTATTCATTATATATTATTAACATGTGATATATTATATCTCAGTATATACTATTGTTATATTTTATTATTTTATTATTTTATTATTATTACTTCACTCGTAAATGTAATTTATAGTCAACATCACATCTTTCAGGTGTCTAGGTCTCAATAATTCTGTAAACTTTTTTTCAAAAATTTTGTATGATTTTCTTACCTTTCTTTTTTCCTAACGTTAATTTGACTTCATTGCTCTTCTTGAGTATCACGAGTAGTGCTCTCCAGCTTGTTTGCTTGCAGTCAATTGCGTATGGATGATGTAGGTTGTGGTATCGTGAAATAATGACTGATGTACAACTCCCATCCGCTGTGTCCCATTTTGGAATATCCGATAATCATAGAGCATTTTTCACGGTTTAGGTCGTTAGATGATTCTTTTATCTTCTGTAATCTCTTCACGCTACTGTATGACTTCATTTACATTTTCGTTATGATATTTTAATCTAAACCTTCTTGATTGAATTTCTCTCTTTCATGCACTTTTAATCTACCGTTAATTTATCTTGATGACTGTTCCATTTTCTTCAAAAGGCTGGGTTTAAATAAGAGTCACTACTGGGGAGACCACTTTGTGCCAACAGATTTAGTTAGACACTAGGAATATAAAAGATGTTTCATTACTTTCTTAATTTTTATTTCTTAAAGTAGTTAATTTAGTGATTGCACAAGCAATTGTCAATGATTTTTCATGATGATATATATACAATTTCAGGAATGATCGTTATGGTAATGGAGACAGGTTAATCGGAATTATAATTAGCTGGCTTTTTATTGCGCCGTCTTTCTTAATTGCCCCTTCTTCTTCCACATGGGGCTTCGATTAAGTAATATTGTCTCTCACGAATCATAGTAAAAGTTCACAATTAAAATCGGTATCTTAAGGAATGTTTTAATATAATTTGAAGGTGCCGGCTTGCCGAGCCGGCACCCTCACGCGTGTCTTCTCTTCTCTCACTCAAGACAGACTGCCCTTTATTCTCAGGATTCTTTAACCCTAAGAATCTTTTTTAGGCGTCGCTTTTGCGACTGGCCTTTACAAGATTTAAAATCTAAATTATGCGTTCGTTACAGATTTTTTCTCCCCCCCCCCAACAACATGACTTATAGAAGAGCGAAAGATTTCTATCATTACAATGGTAGTGTATACATAATTAATTTAGTAAGCGGGGGTTTTAGGCCCCCTACATATATATATATATATAGTATTATAATATAGATAATTATATATAATATAATATATATATATATATATATATATATATATATTATATATATATAATATATATATATGCTTGTGTGTGTAATTTATTAAAAACAATAAAATCTTTTTCCGAATAAATTTATATGCAGAGTAATATATATATATATATATATAAATTATATTTTATAAAAATATATTTATATATATTATATATATATTATATATATAATATATATATATATATAATATATATATATATATATAATATACGGTATATTATATTATATATATATAATATATTAGTATATATATATATTATATATCGGGATATATATTATATATATATATAATATATATATATTATTATAGTATATATATATATATATATTAAATATTATATATATATATTATTTAATATATCTAATATATATATATATATACCGGGTATAAATTATATATATATATATATTAGTATTATATATATATATATATATATTATAATATATATATATATATATATAATATATATATTATATACATATAATATTATATATAATATATATTCATATATATATATATATATATATATGAATATATGGGAGGGATATAGCGCACCCGATGCGCTGAAATTACAATCACACTTGGCATATGGAGTGTTAGGATACATCCTTGATTAGGGCTCTGCCTGTGAACGATGCTGTTTATCTGTTAAAAAAAAATCCCACCGTACTCTAGTGTCCAATGGTTCACACCCCCTACGCTCACATTCTTCTTACACAGGAATAGGCCTCGCTACACCGAGTAGGCTCTCCTTTATCAAACATCATGAAACACTATTACATTTTCCTAAAAAAAAAAATAATAATAAAAATTTCAACAACACGATTAGCCTCGGGGAAGCCTAAAGGGCACGGCCTCTAAAAATAGCCCCTCATTCTCCCCTCCATCATCCCCACTTAGGAATTGACAGCCTCCGGTTGCGGAGTTGGTGACGTCACGGAATTGCCGGCCTTTTTCTAATGCACCGTCTTATTTCTTTAAGAATTTTTGGAATCTTCGCAATCTTTACCCTAATTTCCTCTTTGCTGACATCACCCCTTCTCTTCTAAACCTCATATCTTATATTCTTAATAGAAACTCAGATGTTTGAGCGTTCTTACAGCTATTGATACTTCGTTTCCTCTTGCTGTATATATCCTCAATTATTGCCAAAGGCTGTTGTTGTGCCCATGTTCGCAATAATATTTGTTGTTCTCATGTCCCTGAATTTTGAAGACTTCCGAATTTTCTACCATATGGCTCAAGCTGTTCTGTCAATCTACTACTAAATTCATCTGTTCTGTCCGGATATATGTCACCTAACTCCCTAACTATTCTAAATTCTTCGACTACCTAAAATCCAAATTACAACACATTCTCTTCTTCACTTTTATCTGGAATCATCATTCTTGGTAATTTCACCGCCGAGGATGGCTTTCCTCTAATTCTCAAGATACAGTTGGTGAACTTGCATACCA
>JABUQX010084652.1:22500-47536 GCA_015478945.1 Trachelipus rathkii
ATGCTCAGGCTTATTATGTAGTCGCGTACGTAGGAGTAGTGAATGAAGACAGCGCTCATAAGTGGGAGATATGGACATAGCCGTACAAACACTTCTAATTTCACTAGAATAAGATAAGTGGTTAGGTGATACATACTCAAGGGTAACACAGAGTCTCACGATATTCAGTCCATTTGGACAACAACAATAGTATATAAAAAATCATTACTAGAACAGTCAAATTAAGGAAGAAAATAAAAAGAATAAAACAGCAAAAAATCGGTAGAATTGATTTTGATGTCATTAGTTTTCATTTTTCACATTTATTTTATATTACAAAAAATGTAGAATTTTCACAAATCTATAACTAATATATAATAATATTTAATATTAAAGATACACTATACAGTTCTTACAATCTTATTGTGATATTCAGGAAGAACACAGAACAACTATAATCTGTCAATGAAGTGGAGCTTGCATGACGATGGTGCGCTCTGCACCATTGTCGAACATAGAAGGCGAATAAAGAATTTATTGTGACGGTAAGGTCACTCTGTGGAAACGAATGCTGCTTGCTGAGGCAACTCAAGAATCTAGTAAGTTTTTCATCGACACACTTAACGCGAAACTTCGGCATAAGATGAATGCCTGTTGAATTTCCTGGAAATTTCATTGTTATTGGGAAAAGTTTTGCGATAGCGGACTATAACATTTTACAACTGAAACATTGGTTATCTTGATTATGTAAAGCAAGATTTATTTGTTAAATCGATCTAATGACAAAATATTGTTTGTTAACTGAAAATTATTTGGTTAAACCTCGAGTTTGTAATCAACATGTGTGTTGAGTTTGCTTGCTTAACTAATCGATGCGTTGGTTAGATGAAAGATCTGTTAAAAAGTAAATACAAACATTCTTTCTTTCTTTGTACAGTGTATTTAATAAGCTGTTGTAACCACAACCTGTTGAAAATACTCACAAAGGTTATTTTGGCTGTCCCTACGTAAACTAATTCAGTTTTGTTGAATAGAATGATTCGGATTAGTCACAACCACAAAAATATAATTCGAGCTTGAAATTTTCAGTGGTGGGTCTAAGAAAACTTTGTGTTAGCTGAGTCAAAACTGGGAATCGTTCCAGGGTCAGGTTATGACACATTTCCGTTTATGTAATGAAAATAGTTTAAAGGCCTAGTTAGGCATATAGTAGTTAAGGTAATAAATTGAAACGGAAAATGGAAAATAAAAAATAAAAAAATATTCGTCTGATACAGCATCAACTTTTTAGGTCCTACACTGGAAATATATTATTGGTTTTCAATATAGCATTCTGCTAACTTGCAAATGCCGACAATCTTTTTTCAAATTAGTTGGCTATCAGCTATTCCGTTAATTTTTTTTGTTATTTCCCCTAATAGTATATACTATTATATATATATATATATATATATATACTACTTTATATATATATATATGATATATAATAATTATTTAATAATAGATAATATATATATACAATATATATATATATATGGTATATATATATATTAATATATATATATATTATAATATTATATATATATATACTATAATATACTATATAAATTATAATTAATAGTAATAATAATAATAATTAGTAACATAATAATAATAATAATAATAATAATAATAATAATCAATAATAATTAATTATAATAATAATAATAATAATAATAATAATAATAAATAATAATAAGATAATAATAATAAATAATAATAAAATTAGAGCAGCCTTCAAAGTAGTCATATATATTAAGTTCTTGCAATAAGCATTTCATTAATATTGTTGACCTTGCTTTGTTATTTTTCTCTTTTCATAGAATTTTGTCATTTGAGTCTTTCCATGATTAAGTACAGGCTAAATATGAGAATGTGTCAATTTTTCATAATTCCTCTTTCAATAAAATGTTCATTCATTATACTCAGTGTAATGTTCACTTGAGAAGCGAAATGTTGATAGACATTTATTAGGATTACTTTATTATTAAAAGCAAGCTAAACCAAAATTCTTACCAGTTTATATTACTATATACTATAATATATTATTATATATGTATATACTAGTATATATATATAATATATATCTTATATATATATATATATATTTTATATACTAGTTATATAATAGTATATTCAGAAAACTGATACATGGGATAAATTGTTAATACTCATCCCATTTAAAAATTTTGCTCCCGGCTTGTGGTTATCCTTAACTGTCAAGTTTTTATATGCATGATTATATTGCAATTCATATGCAGCTTCCTGTGTCTCTTCCTGAGCATTGGCTTTGTAGAGTAAATTCCTTTATTATTATCATGATATATTTTATTTGCAAAATATAATAAGGGCCAATTTTGTTAAAAATAATTTAATTATAGTTTTTTAATAGGACTTTAAATTTAGTAACTTCGTTGAGTGTTTATGAAAGCAATTAACGATGTAAGAATTTAAAAAATAAAAAAATTTCTTTTGAATAATAAAAGTTTTTTTGTGACAGGAACTGCATAACTTAGAGTTCACACAATCCTCCATCTACTTATGAAGCCTGCACGATCATCCACTATATGATTTAAGACAGATAAAATAATATCTACAACCACCTATATATATATATCAGTAATTAATATATATAATATAAAATTATAATATATATTATATAATAATAATATATATATATACTATATACTAATAATATATATATTAATATAATATATATAATATATATACTTATATATATATATATATTAATATATATATTAGGGCCCTATGGTTTACATTCTGAGCCTATGGCAGTATCCTTTTTTAAGTAAGTCCCAAAAGAAAAATATTTATCGACTATAATTTAAACGTAAACGAATATACGATTATAATGTTTTATCTTTATAAAAAAAATCTTCGTTTTATTTATTCTCCTCAAGTACTTAAGAAGTAGTATTTTGTGCGTTAGATTATAAGGTGAAAGAAATTATTGAAATGATTTCTATTAATAATTTTCTCTAAAGTTTAAACATTGCATTTTGTTTTTATAATTTTTAAATTTAAATTGATATAGTTAGTTAAATATGCAGTACATAGTTATAATTAGAAATATGATCATATTATATTTGATAAATTTAATAATAATTTTAATACTGTTCAAATAAGTATAAAGTGAAGTCATTGACACAGCATTATGCAGTGATATAAAAGATCAATAAAACACTATTCTTATATCGAGAGATTAGATAACTAACATTTTTTTCCACTTATTTATAATATGTGGTTCGTGAGAGAGTCAAAATCGAAATAACATTGCAGAGTGGCAGGTAATCTATTTGGCTGAAGTGGCATAATGATGTGTGCATATTGACAGATGATGCGAGGATTTATGAAGTAATACGCCTATATGGCGTCTTAGAAAAATTATTATAGATCAGTTATTATGCACATACTTAAATTAATAGTAAAAATTCTAGCGATTCCTAAATTATTAGATCAAAATAGAAAGAAGAGAGTGGAACAAATGTTTTAAGATATAAACCTCTTATATATATATATTTATATATTAATATAGTATATTATATATATTATATTTATTATTAATATATATTTATAGTATATATTATATATATAATATTAATATATATTTATACTAATCATATATTTATATATATATTACTAGTATTATTATGATTCGCATTATTATTAATAATAATCATAATATTATATATATATAATATATATAGTATACTATATATAAGGTGGATAAGATAATCGAGTGGCAGCCCTCTAGAAAGACACCATCCATAGCTATCTAAAAAAACTAGCAATAGCAACATAGGAAATAGGAATTAACATTGTGTTGATTCATGTGATAAATTTATTATATGTGCAGAAAGTGTAATAAATAAAAAATACTAAAATAAAAGAATATCTCAAACTATATACTAATATGGACTATAGGGAATAAATGGGCATTAAAGTGTGTGAATGGCGTCATTACTTTTATAGTTAAGGAAATAATTTAGTAAAAAAAAAATTAATATCATAAAAATTGCTATTTTTATTGATAAGTATGGAGTCTTTCAGAGTGAGAGCCGGCAGGGGACATAATAATGAGTATATCTAATAGCATTACTTGATAAAGGTAATTATCACGGTAAGTATGTAGGGGGAGCTCGATGACCGACGGGGATAACACAGGAGGGGATAATGTATTTCTTACAATAACAATCACAATTACAAAGAAACCCCCGCGACATCAGATACCCAATTACCAAAGCGCGGGGGATATGATCCGGAGAACTACTCCGGAGGGGGGAATAGTCATCCAACCGTTAGTTCCTCGGAAGCTGAAGAGACACTTACCTGG
This sequence comes from Trachelipus rathkii, assembly GCA_015478945.1. Taxonomy (NCBI): domain Eukaryota; kingdom Metazoa; phylum Arthropoda; class Malacostraca; order Isopoda; family Trachelipodidae; genus Trachelipus; species Trachelipus rathkii. The sequence continues at coordinate 26,873 of JABUQX010084652.1, forward strand.
AAAAAATATTCAAATACGTTAATAACAGAGCAGAAAATAATGACGTAAATGTATAACAAGAAAATATACAATAATAGTAAATTCAATTGTAAAACTGAGAAACGTATAAAATACGTCAACGAAATAGTATAATTAATTATTTCTAGATGGAGTCTCAGTAAAGCTTATATTTTACTTATAATTACTATATATAATATACAAAGAAATGATTCCTTTTCAAGCGTATGGTTTGTAATATATACATATATATAGTTTTTTGATAATATGTGAGTTTGAGAGTGGACTTCTTCTAGATGTATTACTTGAGCGTATATTCGAGAGTATTATTATCGATTATATCGATATCGGATCGGTCGAGCGAGTACCGCTAACATATGTATAATCTATATACCAGTATATCTACGTTATATATATTAAATAATAATATTAATATAGTAATATAATATATATAATAGTAGTTTATAAATATATATTATATTTATACATATTATAATCATAGTATATAATAATATATATGTATATATCATTAATATTATATATTATATCATATATATATATATTTAATGAATATAATATATAGTATTATATTATTATATAAGTATATCAAATAATATATATATATATATATAATAATAATATATCATATTATATAGTATATATATATTAATATATATATATAATATAATATATACTATAGTATATTATTTAATTATATATATTATTAATCTATTATTATATAATATTATGATTATATGTAATATATATTAATACTATATATATATTTAATTAATTAAATATAATAATATATTATATATATAGTATAATATCATATAATATATATTAATATATGATAATGAATATAATATATATATATATTATATATATAATATAATAATATATTAAATATTATAATTAGATAATAAATGTGTGAGTTGTATAAATATCTAGTATTATTTAATATGTATGAGATTTATAATCCTCCGTAACGTTTTTTTTAATTTGTATATTTAACTCAAGTTAATTACGCACAATACATAAGTTGTTTTGTATACATATTTTATTTAATACTTTTATATTTCTTTATGATATATTAAGTATACATAAGATTTTTAGTAAATAGTGTCGAAATTAAGTGAAAAATATGTATTATAATAAAAAAATAATATCTTATACGAATATCGATTAGTATCGATAATTTTACGAAACTAATATATATATATATATATATGATATAGACTATATATTATATATATATATATAATATAAGAATTTATATATATAAGTATAATAGTATATACGTAATAGTAGTACAATTTCAACAGTTGAGATTCAATTTAACCCTAAAGACGAAAGGAAGCCGTGAAGATTGGTATGATTTTTATTTAAGTAAGTACTGAGTAAATTAATTAAGTAATTCTTTAGTTGAAATATAATTAACTCTAAATTAAACTCAAAATGCGATTAATAAAATAAAAGAACTTACATAAATTAATGATATATTTATTAAAAAAATAACCAATTTATTGTTAATTGGAAAGTTTATAATTGTATAATATATATATATATACTATGTACGTGACTGGAGTCAACTCACTAATTAAACTAGAGCAGATTACCTATGATATAATATAGTATATAAATATATAACGTGACGTATGCCTAGTAATTTTGAATCCAACATGATAATTGATGGTGGCAAGAGATACGGGGCGTACACTTAGAGTCCCGAATTACACTACCGGCGGTCAAAAATTGAAGTAGAGGGGTGAATCGGGACCACCATGGTGTGTTCTCGTATTTTATGTTACTAAATTGTGACATTTTTATTGCATATAATAAATTGAATTTAAATATAAAGCAAATTAGCAAAATAGGTTGATAAATTTTTAAAAAAAAATGAAATTTAATAAAAGAAAAACACAATTAAAAAAAAGTGTCAAAATTTTTGAGCGGAGAGGGGTTAATCGGAATTTAATTTGATTTTTTATTCTTAATTTTTTTGTATCATTATTGACATTTTTTTTTACTTATTAAAAATTTTTAATATGATAAATAATTATATATTAAGTAAAATTAAAATATAAAATTGAATTTATACGGAAAAGAGGAATTTAAACAGATGGTCCGATTCACCCCTCAATGGTGGTCCGCTTCACCCCTCCAAGGTCGGGGTGACAGCGTTATTCAAACTTTAATAAAACTATTATTATTAGAATTAATTATTATTCCAGATGCAATTCAGAAAAAGTTTAAGAAGAAATTGAAGTTTTCAAAAAAAAAATTCCAAAAAGTGCATTAGGGGAGAGTCGGGAGACCAAGTTATGCCTAAGGTGGTCCGAGTCACCCCGCCCGACGCTACATAAAATCCCCTTTCAGAAACACAACAAGTTTTTCCCGTACATCCAGATACAACCTGTCAATTCTATTGATGATTCTTGATACTCTTGCAGTTAACTCCTAATTATTCAGAATGGCACCATTGCATTTCTGTCTTTGTCTCAGTTTCATCTGTGCAGTGTAGTTAAATGTGTTTCGAGTCAGTGTAATTCATTTATGCGCAGTTGTGAAATCCTCCTTTATCTTTGCTTTATATATATATATATATATATATATATACCGTAAAATGGGGACAAATGAGTCACATGGGGACAAATGGGTCAAAATGCACTCTTTTTTTTAAATCAATGTTTTTTTGGTTTATTTAATAAATTATTTAATTTTTTTAATACCAATATTATGCTATTATAACATACAATGTAGTTTTAGGTGCAAATTAGTGCAAAAACTTATCCTATAACTCAAAAAATAGGTTTTTTGTTTCAGAAAATTACTTAAAAATTTCGGTTCAATTTTCATGAAAAAAAGTTAAACGTTGTGCACCAAAAACCTAAAGACTTATGAATATTTAGGAGGGAACATTCATTTATAACATCCCTAAGGTAAGCTATACTAAAATATATTTAAAATTCATTGCTATTTTACGGCAAAATATTAATTTTTACCTTGGGGTCAAGTGGTCACTCACTTTTTCAACTTACAATTGGGAAAAAACATTCCTCCTACATTATACAATACACCCACTATTAGTGTCCTACCCTATGTTATGAATAGGTATGGGAGTCGATTGGATGGTACTATTAGAAGTGCTGGGATTGCTTCCTGTCTATGAGTTAGTACCCCCGCCGCGGGATCGTTTCCCTTAATCTAGCACTTTCCAGCAGGTATATCTACGTCATCAGAATACAACTAATATTAGTACTACCCTATGTTATTAGGTATGTAGATCGAGTTGGTGTGTATGTAGGTAGCTAGATGCTTCCCTTCTATTGAATTAGTAATAGACTTACTCCCTAACACCCCTTTATCTAGTGCAAGTATTCAACTTTGGTTAATCTTTTCGAGCATTAGAGAGTTGAACTTGTGCTACCCCTATGTTTTGAGGGTAAGTGCCAAAGAGTTCGATTCCTGGACGTATTCATGCGGAGTGGAATGCGAGCATGCCTTAGGTCTTTTCACCTGTGCTTTGGAGGTTCCATAGTATTTTTGGTTTTTAACGTTATCTCGTAGTAGCCTATGTCTCTTCAAGCAACTGTTACTCAGTGGCTTGATTGACGGTTCCGCCAGTTGCCCTGGGCAAGGTTTCCCGCCGCAGACGTCAAAAAGGAGGGATCTTGAGCCTACGCAAACATAAGTAGATAAAAGAGAACTTAATAAGTTGAAATAATTGGTGATGAATAGAAGAGAATAATGAAATAGAGTAAATGTGAAGTTCGATGCTATATAAGGCCGTGAATTTGTGAGAATGGTAAGGAAGCCAACTTGAGAAAATTCTGTAGCTCAGCTGCATATGAGTCAATTGATTATGTTTAGATTAATGTTATTTCAAAAGGACATATAGATTTACGATTATTGAAGTGAGTTCTAGAAACCCAAAAAAATGAGTTATTGACGGACCCACCTATTGATGGGGGCCTATCAAGCTGGAAAGAAAGACAAAGCACAAGATAGTGTAGCAAACATAGTGAGAGGAAAGAAGAAGAAGAAGGAGGTAAGGTATATATATATATAGGAGGTAGGATGAAACAGTAGTAAGTGTTTTATATGTGTGTGAGAATGGAAGAATATAAAGAAGAAGAAGTTGCACAAGAAGAAGGAGGAAGGTAAAAAAAGAAGAGTTAATAGTAATATAACGATAAGTGAATAATTTTTATGATGAGTACTGACTGTTTGTTACCCCATGATGTATAAAGCCCACTTGATCCCATTCTAACATAACATTTTATTGATTTGCCTTTTTTAAAAAAATATTTAAAAAAATATTTTTAGTGAAAAGCTATATATTATTTATTTTAAACATTTATTTTTTGACGTTTATATATAAAAAATGAGTATTAAATTAAATTCTCGTGAATGGTAAATGAAATACATTATTCTAATAATAATGATCACACTTCTATTATTTTCACCTCATTAACTTAAATACCAAAAAATCAAAAATATTGTACTACATTGTTCCCCCATATTTTTAACGGTATATAAATCAATTTATAATATATATTATTTAAGAATATATATCTTTGGATATTAATATATATATATATATATATATATTATAGATATATATATATGATAATATAATATATAATTAATATTATAAGAATATAGTATATATATTATATATAATATTAGTAACTCTTTTGTAAAATCTATATTTATATTTTTGTTATATGGTCTGTAAATGAGGGTATGTTTGTTTACTATAGTATATATATGTGTTTGATACGTTATATAGTTAGTAAAAACACTATGTCTGTGAAATAAGAGATATTGGTGATCATTAAATAATAGCAATGTTGTTCTAAAATGGATCAAATAAACCTATTCAAGGTGAAAGATAGAAGTCATGGTGTGAGTGACAGATCATGTCTATATCAATTACGACAGAAATGAGAGGACCAGTAATTAAGGGCCAAGAGTGTAGTGATGTGTGATGGTGAGAAAAGGATAAAATGAGATGAAATAAATGAAAGATTTTATGAGAATTTCTGTCCTGAGTCAAAGAAGGATATAAATGTAAGCTATAGTCGTGTATATATATATAATATATTGATTAAGCGGATGTGTATAGTGGTGATATTAAGTGTGAATTGTAATATGAACATAGGCTTAAGGATTATTGCTAAAGAAGCGATGTGATTGTAAAGAATCAGTAGCTTGTTACAAATAGCAAAGCGACGGACTCTCTCGGATAATGTGAAGTGTATCGCATTGGTGGGACGGTATGAACCTTCTTGAGTCCTTTAAAGAGTTTTTATTAGGCAGTGGTTGGGCATTTGTTGATTCGTCTTAAATTAGTGCGTAGGCATTGTTAGACCCTACATTTTGAAATATTTATAAACCATTGTAGAAGTATGGGACTTAGTACAGTTACCGTGAAGCTGTAGTACGGGTAAGTTTTCTGACTTGTCGTAGTACGATTAACTATAGTCAAGTAATATGGTAGGTATGAGTAATGACATTATGTATATATAGCTATATATCTGAGGAAGCTGAGATTTAACGTGATTTCAGATTGTGATTGGAATTTAACCCAAGTAACTACTTATATTGTTATTAGACCATGTCACTGAGACTGTCCACTTACTACTATATCTACCAGTTTTATTTTGAGGAAGAGAAGCTCACGGGTAGACATGATGATGAAATGATACGGTATAGTGGCGCAGGAGGTTGACGTTCCCGCCGTCTCAAATTATAATACGAGAGGACGCCTGTGGATTCAATTCCTCTACGCTATAACTATACCTAAGTTATTAGGTAGTTTTTTATCTACCTGGGGGTTAGTGGGGCATAGATGTTAAATAAATAACTTAGTCATGTAACTTACAGTATAATGTATAACGTATTTAGGTTAAAGGGTGAGCTAATGAGTCATGGTTTTATGGTGATAAGCACTGAGGTATTACCTTATAAAGTATATTTAATCGATGTCTGTGGTGCTTGACCGTCCCTAAAGACTTTTGGGCCGGGGCCTCCCTGGGCCGATGTTCGGTTAAAAAAACCATATCGACTAAAGTTATAAAGTATTAATATCTGCACAATAACAAACTTGGAATGTATTACGCTTATCCTATTATAGTATATTATAATAATAATATATAGCGTACCTATAAGTTAGTAGACTCAACTTATATATATATAGTATAATATAATAATTATATGATATATATATTATTGTGCCCTTAATGCTAGGGGATATAAGCAGTACGTGATATAATTATAGTATATGATAAGATACGTATATATTAATATATAATAACATATATATATTATATTAGTAATTATATAATATAATATAGCGTCTGGAGGGCGGGGGTGATAGACGTGACCACTTTAAGGTATTAAACTGTGTTGCCTCAGCCGCTCCTCCCCTAAATGCCGTGATGCATGCCGCTTATTTATGGAATATTATTGTATTTTATTTTGTAAAACAACGCCTATACGGTGCCTGGAAATTTAATGTTATAAAAATCATATTAATGGTTTAGTTTTAATTAATAAAATTAAGTTTTATCATTAAAGTTGAATATAATAAACGCCTAGTATTGAGTCACCCGATACCGTGGGGTGGAGTGAAGCGGACTATCAACCATAGAGGGTGACTACGTAACCATCTGTTCAAAATTCTTTCATTTCTATAACTATTATTTCTTTTGTTATATTTTAGCTTTTTACTTTTTAAATTAACAACAAATATTTACATGTATTAATGTTTCATGTCTGTAAAATGAATATGAATGTCAATATAATATAAATAAATACGAATATAAATAAGTTAAGAGTGGTCCGATTCACCCTCTCTTGTGATGCTCCGAACTTTGGTAAATGTTTTATATATGAAACTCGGATTTCACAAAGTTTGTTTTCAATATCTGTCTATCCAGTTCATTTTATAATAAAGAAAAAATGAAAGCAGCTATATAAGTAAGATCGACACTTTCATAAGTTCATTTAGAAGTATACAACTAATAATATATGACGCCACTGTATTGCTTACAGTATGATCACTCGTACCGACATCCAAGTTACAAATTTCTCGGATCCACAGTAGGCCCACATCCATCAAGAAAATATTATAAATGCGGGAGTATTCGGACCCTTCCAGAATCAGAAAAAGTCTGGTACAGGTACTGAGAGATGTCAGTTGATCCGTAATTCCCACAGAAACAAGAACTGTAATAGAACGTGCCTTCAAAAAACGTAATATTGTACCCAGTATTAATAACTGGTTGGAGAGTTTAAGAGCAACGTGTGTGAGACTCTCAGTGTGTATAGATGTGGTGTGAGATGTGTTTTAAATGTTGAGAGTATGTCTAGATATCTTCAATCAATTTCAAGAAAAAATGAAATATTTAATCGAAATTCCAGATTCTTTGTCAGTGAATGAATTACATTTTTCAATTTTATTTCACTAAAGTTTTGAATAAAAATCTCTCATACTATTTCGCAGTATTGAAATTGATTATTAGTATAAGGTGAAAGCTTAGTCTATGTGTATCGGAATTAATCTCGTCAGCGCTTCTCTCAATTATGGTGCGCTAAGATGTGTGTAATAAAGTAATAAGCAAGGACTTTTCTTATTTGTCCGCTATAATGTGTTGTCAGTGAACTAACTTTTTTCGGAGAGGATAAAGATGGGATCATAGGACCTTTAAAATTTCTTTCTGATCTTTTATATATTTTTTTGTATTTTATATCTTAGGAAATGTGAATTTTAAACGTATGAGGGGAAAAACGCCTGCATATCTCAAGAGCCCTCCTAAAAGAGGCCAGGTTAACTGCTTTGTTGCACATACGAGCAGCAAAGATTGTTTGGTCAAAATTTATTATTTTGTCACCCCCCAGCGAACGCTCTATATTATTCCATACTTAGTTTATTAATAATATCTGAAAGAACTATCTAATTCACTATTAATACATTTACTATAATAAATCAAGTAAAGGTTTGTTAATTAATACTTGTACAAAAATTACTGAATAAAAAACGCAGAAGTAACACCAATTTCAAATTATGATAAGGATAGTCACTCACATATTTATTTATATTGTTTTATTTTTCTCTATATTACAAATAATGAGATTAATATAATTTTCCTATTATAATCTTAATATCTAATTATATATTTATTCCATTTTATCTATAAAAAAATTATTTCTTTATTTACTCTGTAACCCTAAGATATCAAGATTAATCCTATTAAAGATTTTATATGTATCTGACTCAGCAATATGATATAGTGTTCTCTCTGCGTAAGATCGCTTCTTCAATTACAATCCTTTATGATCTTTGCTATGCGATTAAAAACTATCTGTAGTGTTTTACCTCATCGCAAAGCGCCGAAACTCTTTGCATCTACATTAGCGAACTATATATGGATCGGCTCACACCTATAAAATAAATACGCCGATGAAGGCTCCTCTATGCTCTATTCCCTCTTCTTGTCTTATCAGTAGAAGCATCCGACACCACGCGGTATAAGTACTCCTAGGAAAGAACCTCTATTCACTCTATTCATCCTATCATACAGTCCACATCCAACCCTAGGGAACTGACGTGCTTTCACATCCTCGCCTTTCCTGAGTTCCCTGTAAAGCCTCATAGAAACCGATCTACATACAGTCTATCACCATTCACTGACGGTGAATCTCTTAGAGTCAGATGATCTCCTCGTGCGGACTTACTGACCGACTAAGGTCCGTATAAACAAAATCCTATCAACCTTGAATCCACTGAACTTGATAAAATTTTATCAATCACTCTCATCCTATCTTATCAGTCTGCATCCTAATAGGAAACTCTGTATTATCATTTTCTCTATGCTACTATCTTATTTAGTATAGTATATATATAGTTAACAATAAGTCCCATCCGATAAATGACTTACTCATTTACATCTCTCATCCTGTCTACAATCTAACAGTATCACGATGAATAATCTATCTCACGATTCATTTCAATATTACTTCATTAAGCTAAGTTCACTCATATGAGGACTCATAATCATCTCACGACAGAGTGACATCATCGATGAAAATTTATCCCCTTACATCTAAACTATATACATTCTCAACATCAAACTGAAGCAAACTCTTTTAATCTCTCATGCTCTATAATCTAGAATCTATCAGCTATCGAGAGCTAGAACTCTATTCCATGCTCAAAAAAAAATAAAAATAACTGTTTTTACCTTATGAAACGTATCAGCGTATAAAGCTTTTTACAAGAATATAAAGGATATTAAAAATAAAACACAATTTTGAATAGTGAATTGAGGCCATTTAAAAGAATCAATTTAGCAAAATACAAACGAGACCACTCTTTCATTAAACTTCCTATAACTTTTAACAATTATTAAGAGGTGGTTAAGATTTTGTTGCTATTATGAGTATACAGCATCGTATGAAAAACATTTATAGTAAATAATAGTATAATGAGTTAAAACTGAACACAAGTGGATAAAAATATTTCGGTACAGTGAAGATTATAGAAAGACTTCCTGTTCAGACATTCACATGACGTTACATAATGCTTAAATCGTATACCTCGTATAAGATCACAGCTGAGAATTTCCAGATGAACATTTTCCTCTATATAAGTATCGGTTTTTCCTTTACTCTTACTTCCTTGTTAACCTCTAATATTTTTCTTCTGTGTAGAAAGGCAGAGAGAGAGATGATGAGAGAGAGTATGGGTCCCAGAGGAAGAGAAGAGACGACGCCAAGAGAGAGAGCGAAGAGATGAGACGACCGAGCACTGAGAGCATGGAGAGAGAGTAGAGAGATGAGCGCCCAGAGAGAGATCGTGGATGTTGCAGACTCAGAAACTAGTCTAATTAGTTTCATCCATAGCTGAGCTTATTTCCTTGGAGAATAAATGCATATTCTTAATTTTTCTTCATTCTTCTCTTCTCTTTCTTCGGCGCGTAGTCAACATTCCCACTGTTTACAATATGGTATAATATTATCGTATGATAATACATTGGTATAGAGGGTTATCTGATCCCCACTTACGTTGCCCAGAGTAGGGAGCTCACCATTAGCTCACCTTATTATATACAAAACCCCCTATATAGCCATTATGCGTCCGTGATATCTATATATTATGTACTTCGTACACTACTTGTTATGTTACTACAGCTAATCTGCTTACCAACACTTACACATATTCTTCTATATCCTATCTTTACAGGGACATATCGTATTTATTACCAGTTATAGTACGTAATTGACTCATCCTAATCTTTTATCTTACTTACGGTACTTCTATATAATATTAGTATAACCAGCCGGATATATATTAATAATATTCTGATATTATTCATTACACATCACTTAAGCTCCTATATACTAATTACTAGCTATTTAATAACCATACTATACCGTATATTCATATACACTTATATCATTTCGATATTATCGTATGATTATATTAAGTATATACTCTTATTTAGCCACTATGTATAATCACAATAATCACCGATCTCTAAATACTTATTTAACTCTATTCAGATTTTTTTTATCCCACATCAAGTCACTCTAATCCCGCGTTCTATTTAAAGCGGGGTTAGCCCTTTTTTCAAAACTAGTACACAGGTGCAGGCACTCTCTAATCGTTCATGGCTCTACTTCCACCTCATATTATCAATAAATATTTTTACTCACGCGCCCTGTTATGCTACGAGCACACCCGCCTAATGATTTGTCTCCAAACCTCCTCTCAGTCTCCATTCTAATCAGCTTTCTCCTAGCTGAACAAACCACCATGACACCTTTTACGAAATCTAAATAACTTTTCTTATTCCTAACCAAATAGTCTCCCTACCTTCCATTTCCACACCTACACATATAACCACAGCGTCTGACTACTTCGCTCACAGCAATTATCCTCCTTTATTCCATCACATCCACCCTCATTCTTCTTGTGTAATCGACCCTCACCTGTGACCCCTCTCCCATTCCGTATCGCAACCTTAGTCCTCTGGCATTCACGCACATCACTCAAATGCGCCATTCTACATCACTCCCCTGCGTCATTTATTCATCTCGTCCTATTCGTACACTTCCTGCACTGCAGTTCGCTCTACACACCATATCTCCAATGCACCACAATCATATACCCTAAATAATTAAACTCAGACACTTGTTCTACCTTGCTCACCGGCCCTGCCTCCACTTTCATCAACCATAAAATTCAACACTTACGCGAGTAGTGTCTCGTATCCACAACCAATACCAACCCATCTATTCTGCTCCCTTTACTCCCACCTGTATTTCTACCTTACACAGCCCCCTCCTTTCACACCTGCCAAATACTCTCTTATCAATATCTCTCTAAACTCCTTCAATTCTCGAGATTCGCTGCAACAGACAATCCCAAATTCACCTCCGTCATATAATTTAACGAATCACCGGCGCACACCCTCACCAACTAATCCTACATTCTCGGCCCACCATTCGTAACACCCACGCTATTTCCTGCCATCCTTCAAGTCCCTTGTCCACCTTCAAACTTCTTCATCAATAATCCACCATCACATATATACCCGAATTGATTAACCAAGAGAGCAGTAACACAACCTGTTCTTCTCGCTATTTAATCTATAAATCACCAACATTCTTACCTCTATTGTGAGAACCCCATTTAGTTCTTAACACGCACGTCGCTTCCAAGACTATCGGTCATAGTCAACTCTTTACTTCCCATATAGGAGTGACACTCACACCACCCCATATAACACCATTAAAAGTACCTATAACGACCGCTTGGAACCTGCCAATACATAGTTTTTCAAACATACTTATCTTTAAGAATCTTACTCTATTAAAACACTAACTTACACTCCCACTCCCTATTCCATAATTCCTTAGCATGACCACATCTCACAAAATGCCTTAAACCTATCCATTCACTCTTTACTCTCCTTCTCTCATCTCCCTCTGAATTGTAATCTTATTCTCTCTACATATTCATCACCCTCTCTGTCCTTAAAATCTGCTAACAACAAAATACCTTATGACACACACCATTACACATCACTATCGCAAACAACCATTTACTTCTCACTACTCATACTAACCACCCTCTCACTCTATCAGCACTTAGATTTCTTCATCTATATACCCACATCTATATCAATTCACTGCTAAATTCAATGTTATTGTCTACCGCTCTACACACGTATAATATAGATAACATATAATCAACTTAATTTAACTACTTAACTCATTGGAAATTATATTGAATCTACATAGACCAGTACTTTTTGTCTCGCACAATAATACACACACTCTCTCAATAAATTATTCCATATAGTAATTAAATTAATAGTTAATAATATATATGATTAATATATTATATTAATTAATATTATAAATATATTAGTATATTAAAATATAGTATAGTATAGTATTAGTATATATATAGTATATTATATATAGTAAGTGAGTGATATATATATATATAGTAAATATATAAATAAATATATATATATATATATATACGATATATTATATATATTATATAATGTATATATTATAAATAACATATATATATATAATATTATTAATATATATAAAGTCGATACATGATATTAATATCATACTAGTATTATTATAATTAATATTATATTAATAGTTATTATAGTATAATTAATATATATATTATATTAGTTATTATATTAAAAAGATTAATATATATATATATGATGAGTACTAATATATATAATAAATTATGATATATATTATTATATATTAACTTATAATATGTAATAAAGTATAATCTTAAGTTATGCTACTATACTAATAGTTAATAAGTTGATATTTATAGATAGCTTCAAGTTTTTATTTATGTTATCTAATATATCCTCATATATATTATATATTATATATTAATTTCGTTTGATTATTTAAATATTTAATTATTATTTTAAAATATTTATATATTATAAATATATTATTATATAGGGTATTTATATTATAATAGTGGTATTTAAATATTTAAATGGATGATGCAAGTCTTTGGATGGTATTATAAAGGTTTTAATTAATACTAATTATTTTGATAGTTTTTTAAAATTTCCAGAAATGTTACTTTAATTTTCTTATCATTTATTTAATATATTCTTATATATCAGTAGGTCCCTATTTAAAATTGTCCTTTTATTAAAATATATATCTATGGTTATAAGTGCTAATATTCTCATTGCAGCCAAATTTTTGGGCGAGATGTGTCTCGAATGATCCATCTAGAAATATACATCTATTATTTCGAGATCGCTCCTTATACTCATATGAGTACTTGAAAAGATAAAAACTAAGTACCTACTTCTCCATCAGTATGGCAACTGTGAGATTAATTCATAATTTGGATTTATTTAATCTAGTCTGATTGTTAAATTATGATTTGAATATCTAAATGCAATTGATTTTTTTTATATGAAAAAAATTGATATTTGTTTGTTAGTTTGTAATTATTATATAAAAAATATTTGTATATAAGTTTTTAACTAAGATTAATTATATTATTCCATAGTTATCAACTCTTAATGGATAAGTATATTGTCATCTATATAATAAGCGAGTAATATCTTACATAATTGTAGATTTCAAATCATATTTTCAATAAAGTAAAATTATAAAATAAATAAATAGATTTAATTCATATATATATATATATTAATATATAATATATATGTAGTACTATATATATATAGTATATTAGTATATAAGTATTCATATATATTATATAGTTAAATATTAGCATATATTAATGATATATTTATTATCTATATTATAATGAGTATATTATTATTATTGAATATATATGTAATATATATTAATTAATATAAGTATATATTATATATATTATAATATATATAATATAATAATATATATAATATATATGAGGTATAGTATGTATATATTATGTATATTATATATATTTATTATATATATATATATAATTATAATATATATATATAGTAGTAATTATAGAATATATAATATAAATATTTAATATTAATTATAATTAATTAAATATATATATATATAATTGATATATATATATATATATAAGATTTATATTAAATATAAAGGTAATATATATAATATAATCATTTATAATATTTTATAGTATAATACGGATGAATTAATAAACAGTGATGAAAAGATAATACATGAAGGAATTAGGATGCTTAAGAGCCGTATATATTATCTATATTGATGGAAGAACGATGTCAAACTAGTATCACCAAATGAATTATAACTGTGAGGGACCACCCTATAGTTATATTATATAAGGCATTCGCCCTTTTCCCTCGCGCCCCCAGCGGTATAACTGTAATTTCATACATCCAGTGAAAATCCTTTATCACCATCTGGTGTTGACTCAAAGTCCCCGGATTGAAAATATATAATCTAAATTATTAGTGCATCATAATATAAGTACACGTACATTAAACACACATACTACTTTAACTAATAACATTAATAACAAATAAATGGTAATAAAATTGAGCATAAAGATAATAAAAACTATTAATGTAGTTTGTTGGTTAATATGTTTTGATAAAAGACCCTATATAAGTGGCCTTTTATAATTTATTAAAATTTTTTTTTCATGCTTTTTTTGTACTTTAATATGACGTTTAATTACCATCACGATTTAACTTGTCAATTATAAATGTTTTGAGGTTTTAAATTATGACATGGTTTTGCTATACATTATGTAGTCAGTATGAGTATAAAATTTAAATAACCAATTAAAATTAAAGCCCTAAATCTGACAGATAACTAATCAATCATACACAATCACAACATCACATAAAAATTAATTAGGGTAATAGTATGAAATTAATTTACTAAATTTTATAAATATAATTAGCAACAACATCTCAAATAAATACAAAAATCTGGACAACAAATTAATCGCTTAAATATTATAAAATTGCAATCAAGATATTGAGTAAATAAAAATATCAATAGTATTGTGAGTATTATTTTTTTTATTTTTTAAAAAAATTCCCAAAATATATACCACTTATCTCACGTGCCTCTATGCCGCATTGGTCTGAATTAGGTGAAACATGTACTATAGAATAACTTCTCCTCCAAACCGATAAGTACACACACACACATCAATTTTTTGTGGTTGACTTTCAAAACTAACCTGCGATCCATTTATCCCAATCTATATTCACCAGTGTTCCAGTTAGTGCTCCTCTCTCTACCACATACTATCTCATCTATTATTAGTTCACTCTCTATCTATGTCTCACGTGCGTAATCTATATTACTCTCCTCTTATCTACTCTCGTCTAATATATATTTATCTATCCTCCTATCTCTCACTCTCTACCTTTCAATCTTCTCACGTCTCTATTCTCATACACTCAGGTCTATCTCTTCACTATTCAGCTATCTAGCATATATACTTTATTATACTATCTATCATCTTATCATCTCGTATCACCTTACTATCATCTTATCTTCTCTCACCTATACTCAATATATCTATATTTCTCAATTCTATCCTCGCTCTTACTTCAGTTCTCTCTCTATACTTCACTCTCTTCCTCTTTATCTCCTCTCTCTCTATATCTCTCTCGCTCCTTCATATCATATTATCTCTCTATTACTACTCTCTCTCTCTTAACTCTCCTTCAATATATCTCTCTACTGTCGCATAATTTTTAATACTATTCATAGTAATATATCGATCACGTATATTATCATTAACTATTGTGATACCATCTCACTCGTTCGCAGTCGCTCTATCAGGTGCCAGAGTACTATCATCAATATACCGTTCCACATCTGCTCTTTCGCTTTGGAAACTGCAATTCCCATTACTTCATATGAAGAAACAGGTGAACCACTCATACAGGATATGCCACGGCGTTTTGAAAAGTGTGCACAATAGCAAAATTGAAGTGTCTCTTCCTTACAATAAGGAAAATAGAGTCTGGCTGGAAATTACCGGTGGGCAAGAGAGAGAGAGAGAGTAGAGAGAGAGAGAGAGAGAACGAGACGAATGACGATGACGCGACCGATCGTCGTCCATCCCTTCCCGAGTCCAGATCGACGGTCCAGACGAGTCTGAATTCGATGAGAGACGACAGGGAGGCTGGATGCATCGAGAAGAGAGATCGAGGGAGAGAGGTACCAGAGACGATGAGAGTAGAGAGAGAAGAAGAGAGGAGAACGTCAGAGAGAGAGGAGAGCATACGCGCGGTTAAAAGGTCTTGGTCCATGTAAGAAGGAGATACAGTGAATGTATGTTACGATTGCGTTGGAAACCAGGGATGGCAAATTTTGGTGATTTTTTTTGCATTTTTTTATAAATATCAATTTGTGAATTTTTTGATTTTTTGATATTTTTTGATTTTTTTTGAATCGTAACTCGTCCACGCGAAATATAATTTGGCAAGCTACAAATAATATATCGCGTGACGTTACGAATCTTGAAAAACCATAGATACAGAAAATTCAACATAAAAAAATGTCACAAATTTGATTTTTTTAAAAAAAATCAAAAAAATCACCCCAAAATTGCCATCTCCTGGTGGAAACTACCACTGTAGTTATCCCATTCCTCTCTCTTCTCAAACCTCCTCACTCTCTCGTAGAGGTGACCGAGGATATCCAAATAGCGAGTCTGGATTCCTCCGACCTTTGCGACTTGCGCGCACTTCTCTCTCTCTCTCTATCTCTCATATACATCAAACATACTAAAGTGCATAAACAGGTAACTTTTATTATTGAATAACTAACAAATCAGTCTATCAGCATTTATCTCCACACTCACATACTGTCTTCCACTTCATTCCTAAAAGAACTGGATCTTACGCTCTGACCGCTTAAATCGTGGTCGACATATACTCTCAATAGATAGGAAAGTAGATACAGATACGCTTTTGTTCATACTGTGTTCCCTGTAAAAACGTGTAAGTTAATTACCCCAAAACGTGGCACATATAAATGAACCTTTAAGTAACTAGGTAACACCTATTCAATACTTTCTTTCTAATTACTCGTATCATTTCATCCTGAATGGGAAATCTCCAGAGAAAATATCACATGCAGCAGAACGACATCTCGGATATTGCGTATACGCGTACCATTTCCCCATCTCTTCGCCTAGTGTTTATGCTTATGGTCGCTGGTAATAGTCCTTTGCGCTTCACAGAGTTTAACACGATTCGTTTCTCATCTCCGCTTCTCCTCTCTCCGTCTAACGTACTCTAACAAAATTACACCTTCTCCAGGTTAAGCTTTTTCTTGGTCCGTACACGGGAGTGCTCTGGATGCATTATCCCTGTTTACATAAGCACTCCACCCTCTCTTCTTATATCCTAAACACAGAAATGCCCATATCCACATATATACATCCCCCCTAATTTTCTGAATAATAAATGTTGCGCGTCCGAATAACCTCATTTGCGTTTTCGGGTCCGAATTCTGGGCATCCCTCCTGTGGTACGGGATGCATTGACCCGCTTATGAATTGCCTGACTTGCTTTGATACAGATCAGCCCTGCCTTCTTTCTCCTCCTTTCTAATTTTCATTCAGCTACATTCATGTTCTTCGTTGAACATCATTTTTTACCCTTTCCTCTAAACCTATAAATACTTTTTTCCTCTCAGAATAAACCCTATGAAAGCTCAGTTGTTTCTTGAATAGGATGAAGAATCTGAAAAAGGAGGTATGTATACTTAGCCACACAGAAAAGCAAAGAGTTTTTAAAAGTACAATCGGATCCAATACATCCCCAATTAAAGGAAGTAACCCAAAGGCTTGGTAATGCGTGACGTACACTCTCTATTAACACGGTTCCCATCCTCTCCCTCCTACGACTCCCATCTCCACCGGGTACGAATATGAAGCTGTTTGTTTACTCAAAGGTTATTGTGGATAAGCTACGACAGAAGGCGAATTCTACGCGTGTGCCGCATTTGAAACATTACCGGGAATCTTCTATTCCTCGATGTTGGATATATATTGATAATTAGTGGTTGGCTGAGCACCGGAATTTTGCTTCACCTGCCAACTTAAGGATATTCATCCTGCGACCCACCACTCCCGCAATCGCACAATTCCACACGGAACATAACTGAAATTCTGGTGTTAGTGCACCCGCACCGCACAGACCGCACCTCGCCACCGGTATCAAATCCACATTTCCTGTCCAATCTGTCCTGTGTTGTTGTGGCGCACAGCACCGCTACCGAGCACCGCTACACCGCACCAGCAACCCACCGCCCGCACACCGCATCGCCGCTCTGGTGCGTAATTTCCGGTTCAAACCTAATTGAAATCAATAAAAGAATGGTAGATGCAGACCAGAGTAGATAGGGTGCGAGATTAAAACTAGAACTTTGATTCTTGATTTTGAAAAGATTAACAGATGATGATCCGTAGCTAGAGCTTAATGAATTCCACAAAAGAAAAATAAATTTTACATATCATCAGTATCAAGTTTAAGGTCATTTCAGATTGGCATCACTGAGCCTAAACCAGTCTGCTCTTCTTCCTCTCTCCTCCAATCAAAGTTGAATCCATTCAATAACGGACGATCTTCTCGACTTCGCGCCAAATTAAGTCACTTGAGACGTCTCATACACCACAACTCTCTTCTCTCTTCTCTCTCTCCTCTCTCTCTCGTCTGTACCAACATCACAGCACACAACCACTCACAATCTTCTTCTCTCTGTCTCCTCGTATCATCATCCTTCACGAGTCATACTCTCGCTCACTGGCGCAAATGTCTGAGTCAGATACTACATTGTTGTTGAAGCGATAGAACATTCTGACATGCTGGTGAGCGACGTACAGCACAGCAACACACACGATCACACAACTACACTACACCTCAGCACACAGCACACCACGACACACACATCACAATTCCTATATTCTAAACAGAATATCCTACTCACATACACACGCTAACCACACACACCTATATCCCTGCCACACCTCTTACATTTACACCGACACACATTCAGATCACATCTTTTCTCAAGACACCATCAGACCTCACACACACCCAGTCACTCTCATGCCACACATCGCCCAACATCACACACAACCACTATTGATTTTTTAAAGGAAATAGTTGAGCATTAGAGAATATTTAGGCAAAGTAGACGTTAGGTCTTTGCAGTCCGAGAGAATTTCAAAAACATCTGAATTCAGATACACGAACAAGAAGATGACTTTCCTATCATACCTTAAAGAGTGAATTAAAATATTAGATCGGAATGTTTTCTAAGTTAATAAAAAAAAAGAAAAGCCAGGAAATTCTGGCGTTCCAAAGTGGCGCAGACACCCATCACCCGCTTATCAAGGCTTCTGCCAACTTGCAACCGTCAAATGGTCGCCCCTTTTTTAACGGGTGCTTGTTATATTCTTTAATCCATATCCAGTATACTATATCTATATACTCATTATATATATATTAGTTATATATATATATATATATATAATATATCTATATATATATATATATATATATATATATATAAATATATTATATTATATACATATCTCAAGTATATATTCTATATATTCTAATAGTATATATTATATATATATTTAATAGCTATATATATTGATATATACTACTATTTCTGATATATATACTTATTATAGTATAAGTAGTATATATCGATACTATATATAATATATATATATAATATATATATATTATATATAATATACATATATTATATAATATATATTACTATATATAGAATATTATATATATATTATATATATATATATTATTATATTATAATACTATATATATATCTATATTGAGATATATATATTATCTATATATATATATATATATATTATATATATATATAAATAATACTATAAAATATAGTATATATATATTCGAATATATATATTATATATATATATATATATATATATGTAGTAATAATTTATATATAATATATTGAATATTAGATTATATATATACTATATATATAATATAGTATATATATCAGAGCTGGGCGCGCCTATAAATTTTTTTTTTAGTTCCTCATGCCGCCAAGACCTAGTGTAAGGATTACCTCTTCTTCGCCTATAGATTTTTTGTTGTCACAATCAGTGCCTATTCGCCTTTTCGCCTGGGACTTTTCGCCGGCCGGTGGCTGTTTTGGCTAAATTTGCTATTGCAACAGTAAAACTTTAGTGCGGATAATAGAGAAAGCATTGCCTTATAATAAGGAAGAAGACAGACACATTTATTAAGTTTTAGTGAAATTAAACAACACACCTTACACTATAAATCTACAACCGTCCTTCTGCCTCCTCCATGTCCTGTAGGTGGTCCGATGTTTTCCCGCCAGGAGGTTCAAGACGAAGCGCCTGAAAAGAAGTTGAACAATTTCAGGCAGCCATAGTTGCCAATTTATTTTGTAGTTAAGAACTACTGAATGCTAGTTTATATATATTATATATATATATATATATATAACTATATATTATAATATATATATAGATATTATATAGTATATATATATATATATATGAAATATATACGATAATATATATATATAATATAATAATATATTAGTATATATATTAGTATA